>DWJZ01008483.1:0-11329 GCA_018249125.1 Asbolis capucinus
GCACAAGCTAACGCTTAGTTTGGGGTCAGATGGCCGTGTGTGAGTTGTCCAAAGATATTTATTTATTATTATTATAATGGTCTCGCGAACTGGGTAACCTGGGTTCGAGTTCTGCGCGCACGTCAGCTAGAGAGTATTTTAGTCTTGTAAAAGTGACTAGTTTTATGCCGCGACTGCGTCCGTGTGGTCCCACTATCTCCCCCCTCTTTAACCCCTCCACTTGAGAACCAATTTTTCACCTCATTACCACAATCAACATCTAATGAATACAAAGTGATCTTCGATAATGAACTTTTATCCCCTATTTCAACGCCCTCTAGTTTTTTCGTGAAAAAACATAGCGTATATTTTTCCTCAACTACTATTCAACCTCTGTACCAAATTTTATCATAATCGGTTCTGTAGTTTAGGCTAGAAAAAGTAACAGACAGATAATGTTACTTTCGGGTTTAGTATTATATTAACCACATTTTTTTCAAATATAATTGTGAAAGTTTGTGAGAATCTATGGATCTTTTTTCGTGCAATAACTACTAAACAGATTCCAATTAAATTTGCCACGGAAACAGATAATAATAGGGAATAACGAATATATGAATGATATGATATGGGCATAAGTAATTGCTACCAGCTCCCGGTTCATTGGTTTTCGTTCGTGTTGGCATTATTTTTGGAAAATGTGTCGAGAAGTCTTTCACCGTTTCTTCTTCTCTTCTTCTTTTTACAAAATACGGTGTTAAGTGTATCGAAAATACCTATATCAAAATAAATTATTTCAAGTTTACTTTAAATAATATATCTACTTTTTATCAACATACCACGCGGACGAAGCTGCGGGCGAAAACTAGTAGCATCTAAACCTTTTGTGAGAAACTTGTGTGAGAGATTTGGAACTACCGACGTCATCTAGCTAACTATAACAAACGAGACCTACTTAAGCCATTTTAAATATTTTATAATGAATAATATGTCAGGAATTAAAACAATTGCCTACCCTCCTATTAATATTATAAACGGGAAAGTTTGTGAGGACGAATGTATGAGTGGATGTATGGATGTTTGTTACTTCGTCACGCAAAAACTACTAACGGATTCGAATTAGCACAAGGCTAAACCTGCTTCCCAGATCGTAGTCTAGAGTAACACGAAGCCACGCGCGAGCACTTTTACAAATTGTTAATTATGAATATGAAAAAGGAATAAGAGATACCCACGCATAACAATTCACTTTTGTATTGCAATCGTTTGACGCAAGCAGCCATTAGACTTAGAACTATAGATAATTAATTAAATTCGCATAATTATAAGTTAGGAGTTTTAAAAGAGTGTTTATAGTCGGCTTTTTTGTAAGCGAACGAGAATTTTGCAACAGAGAGCGCGGTTGGTAGGATGGGTGACCGCTTGTGGCAGAAATTTTATCAATGTTTCGTGTGTCAGAGTGAAAATTCAAAATCAAAAACCATTTATTTCATGTAGGTATTTTTAATATACTTATGACCGTATTATTTTCGGAATCTACCACCGTTTCGGAAAGGTGAAAGAGGAGAAGAAACGGTGCAAAATGAGAAAGGCAGAGGGCACGTAAAGATGTCTCCCAGTTATTATCAGTAGTTCGCAGTCGTTAAACCATGTCGGAGGCCTTCAGTAGAAACTGTGACGGTCACTAACACCTACACCAATTCGTACTGGGGCTCTTGGAGACTCGCCTCCTCAGCCACGAGGAGAAATCCATGCTCAATAGCCCACTATTGAACCATCATGGTTTGAAGCCCAATATTTAGTTTCAACCTTCACGATTCATATTTTGTTAATGTATTGCTTTTGAAATTGTTGCCGGGCGCCTTAAACAGGCATTGAAGGTTAAATAACTACTTATTCAGTGTACAGGCCATAGTAATATTTTTTTTAACTTAATAACTACTGCAATGCTACACATCCGGATTTAACAGTAATGTAATAAACTGGACGAATCAAGGAGTTATAACCTATTGGTTTGAACGTTATACGTTATCATATTATTATCACTATAAATATATTGTTAATTAAACTTCTGGGCCAATGTCAGGGTCATTCCTAGCTGTCAAACTGTCAAGTGAATGTTTGACAGTTTGATTTGAAGACTTCTTGACATATTGAGAACAAGAAGACTCAACTTTGAATGATAATTAAATTCGAATACCATAACGAGAAATGAGAGGTGCTTGAATGCAAAACCTCTGAACCTTTACCAATAGACTGAATGAAATTTGTCTACACTAATATTATAAAGAGGAAAGATTTTATTGTTTGTTTGAGGAGAATCGGTTCCGGAACTACTGGACAGATTTGAAATATTCTATTACCATTAGAATCCTACGTTAACCCTGATGAATATAAGGTTTAAAATAGGTTAAAAAAATTTTTGGTGCGTATGAATAATTCGATAATGTAACCCGTGTGAAAAAAAAAACAAAAAAATTCTTATATTGCGTACGTTGCGGAAATTATTGACAATAAAACAAAGTGATGTACTACAGTTTTATAGAGGACATCAATATCAACACATAAGTCTATGACACTATATGTCTGTTACAGTTATGTCACAATAACTATTTTTGTCTGGAAACTGGTTGAAGCGAAGGCAATTTCTACCTCACTATAAGTATTGAGGCGTTCATATCTTGCGTCGATCTTAAGTGGTGAAAAAAGTTAAGCAACAGTAAGCACGGTTGGTAGGAGAATGAGTGACCGCTAGTGGCAAAAATTCGTGCTTCAGAGGTCACATAAAACCATCGGTGCCGCAGCCCTATGTGTTAAAATTTGCAAACAGCGAGCAGAAAACAAACGATCGGCAACAATAGCAAAGATCTATCGCTATGTGTCAAACAAGTTTTATTGAAATATTTAAAAAGTATCAGGTCATGCTTATCATAAAAATGCATTGTCATCAGGACGGAAACTTTACATAAAATTTCAGCTTGCAAAATTTGACCCGGACAAACGAACAAACTAATATACGAACATACTAAGTATGTATTTAAAAATATGTATGATCAGCTGTCTGATCACCATAGTACAAGCTAACGCTAAGTTTAGGAACAGCCGCTTAAAGATGCAAGTGAAGTGGCCTTGTGGCTTAAAAGATGCATTTGAAGTGGCCTTTCTTCCGGGTCACCTTAGAAAGTATTCTATAAGGCTTCAAAATATTAAATAATACCTACTATTGTGTTAAACAGTTATAGAAGCTGAACCACGAAACAACATACTTACACTTATATCTAGGGTTGCCAACTATTGTCAGGAAATAAAGTATTGTTTTTATAGAAGGGAATTTACAGTAAATTAGAAAAAATATGAGTATTAAAACAAATATTAAATAACAACTTATATAAAAAAATACACACGAATTGAGTACCTTTTCATATTTTTAAAGTCGGTAAAAAATGCATAGTCGCCACAATACATAGTCAATATGTTTATGTACATACCTAGGGTTGCCAACTATTTCCAGGAAATATAGGTTATTTTAATCTTAGATAAAATTAACAGTATATTAGAATAAATAATAGTAATTAAAACATGTTTTAGAGCTTATACATCTAATCAATTTAATATATTTTTTTGAGTTTCGTAAGCCTCGCTACATAAAAGATTAATATTGCAAGGAATGATAGACCGACAGACCGCTTGGTCTAGTGATTAGTGAACCTGACTACTACACCGGAGGTCGTGGGTTCGATTCCCACCCCGGTCATACATTTCTGTGATGAGCAGGAATGTTTGGTCTGTGTGTCTGGTTGTGTAATAAAAATATCTATTTACGTATGTATTTAAAAGTATATATGTATGTTTATCAGTTATTTGATCACCGTAACACAAGCTAACGCTTAGTTTGGGGTCAGATGGCAGTGTGTGAGTTGTCCAAAGACATTTATTTATTTATTTTAATGGAATAAGAATATTATTTCGTATACTTTATGTTTGGTCAACAGTAAAAAGTGTCACCATTGCAACCCATAACTGTCCCGGTGAATTTGAGTCTCCACTCACAATGTGAGTGCTACAGGCCATAATCCACCACGCTAGCCAAGTGCGGATTGATGGACTCCACACATTTTGAGAACTCTCATGAAGAACTCTCAGGAGTGCAGGTTTCCTCACGATATTTTTCTTCACCGTAGCAAGTGATAATCACCTTCTGAGCGCAAGATTTGATTAAAAAGTACATTGTATCGAAATACAGGATAATATTGTTTTATGTGTTGGCAACCCTATTCGTAACCCCGTTCTGGGATTTTCTTTATCGCGGATAAATATCATGGACAACACAACAGATCATCATATATAAAAAATCTGTAACTGATCGCTGTCTGTACAAGGCTTGGACCAATAAAAAAGTAATTTTAAAGTCGCCTTACGACTGAGACACAATGCCGAGTAGTCTTAATTCTATCAGTCGGAATTGTTTGCAAAAATTCTGTCTATACTTTTTGTTGATCTGGGTTATAAGAAAGACATTTGTGAGATTACTGGAGATTTTAGTAATCAATGTGACTAACAGACAGCCAACAGTTCATTTTAAATCTACTCTAAACTAATAATAAAATTGTACCATAGTCAATTTTGTACATTACGTATTTTCTGGAAATTTTGATGTAAAAACCTTTTGTTATCGATATAGAGACCAATTTATTTTTTTATTTATTGTCTGTCTGTATGTTTGAGCATCACGCAAAAATCACTGGTCAGATTTAGATGAAACTTGGCACAATTGAAATTTAAAACCGAAGTTATAGGATAGATTTTATCCACGGAAATGGCTTTGTTCTTGCAGGATAGCAGGTTGAAATTAGTATGGCAACTCCGAAACCAAAGGACCAATTTAGATGAAATTTAGCATGTTTACTTATGTAACGACAATGTAACTTTTTATCCGTGCTTTGTTCCCGTGGGATAAAAGGTTAAAATGAGTACGAAAACTCTGTGTCAATGGATAACTCTTCTTTCGAAGCAAGGGCAACTTATGGTGCAAGGTCAACATTAGTATACTATTAAAATGTAAATAATTTCCCTTCCGATATAGAACCTTAAAATATTGAATGACCTTTGTGTCATTTTATGCAACTTCATTCATTGTGGCCCGGCATTGAGATCTTACAGGAAGTAAAAGAAAATTACATAAAAACACCAGAACGACCTCAAACCATTTGTCGCTGCTAATAGGTTGACCATCAGTTTGCCAATTCCTATTCCTACTAATATTATAAATGCGAAAGTTTGGAGGGATGGATGGATATTTAATCCTCTGTCACGCAAAAACCACTATACAAAAAGTAATTGGACATGTGGAATAACCTATATGCTACTTTTTGTCAACAAATCACGCGAGCGAAGCCACGCGTGGAAGTAGTTTAAAATGGCTTTAACTTAATGATCTACACCTGAATACGGATCTCTCTTCACACTGAGGAGGTCTAGAGCATACACCACGCTGCTCCAATGCGGATTGGTGGAGGGGTTAGTGGCCGACCCAAGTGTCGGAAGTTTTTATGGCGCCCGAACGTCTCCGGGGCTTAACGATTGTTATCTAACGATAGCAACTGGTACCGACTTTGTACAAGGAAGTTCTTCCATGAAATTTTTGCTACTAGCGGTCACCTATCCTGCTACCGACGACGCCCGCTGTTGCTTCGATCAATTAATAACATTAAACAAACCGCCAGGCTATAAGCCCCAGATACGGGGTCATATCTGGGGGTCCTTACGACTTTGGACGGGGCCGTAGTTTGCTTACACTCCATATTGCTCAAAGTAATGCTCCTGGTGACAAGTGTGGACACCCTACCCAGACACAAGTTGAGGAGAGGACGACTCACCATCTTCATTCAAATCGCTCGTCGACTCATTAACTTTTTTAAGGCCATAGCAGAAAAAATTGGAGAGCTTACATTACTTCTGACATTTCATAATTTGTCTACGAGATGGCGCGTGCGACGAGACACGAGCGAGTCACAGAGTCGTTATTTTTTGGAAATACTAAATTATAAATATTTAATTTGTTCTGTGTTTTATTTTAAACTTAATTAACGTAAAGTAAGAATTTCCAAGCAAAGTTACACATGTACACAAACACACACACAAACTAGATTTTCTTTTTATTACTTTTTAATTACTTTCTAAAAATCGGACGTAATCTTCGGAAACCTATTCCAGGCGCCGGATAAAATGATTGGATATTGAACTTAATACGTAATAATATACTTGTAAAATATTTTTGGTTTTGTTAAGAGAGTTAATAAATGATTGTATGTATATGTATGTAGATAGATTGTATAAATTATTATATTATAAAAGAATCCAGTGCTTTTAAATTAAAATATCTTACCAAGATAACAGTTTGCAAACTGCCCATAAGTGCAGGAGTTTAGCATAAATCTGTAAATTAGCTATAGATAAAATATTTATGACTACGAGTGTGAATCAAATCTGTTAGTCGTCGTTTGGCATCCACGATCATAACCAACCGAGCAGATGTACCCAGTTCTTCCCAATTTATTAATGTGTTATTCATGTACTCACAAGAATACGTTTATTCTTTAAAATGTGAGCTAACAACTGCCTTGTGCGTTTTCTTTCCTTTCATTTTCTTTGTCATTTCTTCACTTATTTAATTTATATTCAAAGTGCTCTCTGATGAAACACAAAATGAAACTAAAATCATTTATTTCATGTAGGTGTTTTCAAAACACTTATGAACGCTAAATATTTGGAATATTTCAGCGTTTAGGAAACGTAACATAAAAATGAAAACAAAAAAACGGCTATTGCACTATTACTGGGGATTAATAACGCTGTACCATGTTTTTAGAAATTTTGCCTGTGCATAACAATCTGACGGCTGTTCCGATTTAAAAGTTGTTTTGTGTTAAGCTTTATTGAACATTTTATTTTATTATTAAAATTAGTTAACAAGTAATAAAGGTAATATGTCAATTTAAATAAGTCCTTATCTATACGAAAGCGAAGCGGCGGTAGTGACAGAAACAGATTTAAAAGCTCTATAAGACAATGCTTCTCATCGTAAAAGACGACAAAACAATTACAATTAACCGAGTTCTATTTTATAATTTGCACGTCAACTACCATATACGCACCGCGAAAGATGGCGCTGTACGTTCGTCGTAAATCCTCCGCTCTATCTCCCAACTTGAGTCATACAATGAAGACACGCTGTTATTTTTCACTTCACGCTTGTGAAATATGAATTTGAATGGGTCTCGATTATTTCGGTGCAATTACTTTTTTACCTGCATTAGACTTTGCGACACGTGTACAACCTTTTGTATGATATATAATATAGTCAATTTGTTCGACCGTTGTAGCTGGTTTAATGTGAATTACAAATTAAATTATTTAAATGTGCGTTGTGTTCGGTTTTAGGGTTCCGTATTTCCCGTCCGTCCGTCTGTATATGCAATAAAAACGTTAATAGCGTGATGGCTTATTTCGATTGTTCGGGACGACGTCGTCGGTCCCCGTTGCTCTTGTTGGACATTAATCGTTAAGCCATGTCGAAGGCCTTCCGGCGGCTTTATTGTTAAATTATTAACTTTAAAAATGCTATTCTATGTATATATAAATCAATGCCACTTTTCGTATAATTTTATAACTCAAGAACGGGCTTACCTATCCACATCAAATGTTTAGACTTTGTTCGGGCTATTTAGTAGATGATTTATGTGAAGTTTACAAAAAATCGCTAGTGGTTCTTCATTTATCATTGTTTGTATTTTTAAAAGGGGATGTTACTCTATTCCACGTGGACGAAGTCGCGGGCGGAAGTAAGTTTTCTATATGTTAGAGGTAGTTCGAATCTGGACAGTAGCCTGTAGTTATGATGAAATTCTAATAGACATGCTAGCCATAAATGTGATAGTTTTGTGAAGATGGATGGTTGTTTGTTCCTCTTTGAAGCAAAAAACGGATTTGAATGAAATTTGGCACAGAGAAGAAAGAAGAAGAAACAAGAAGTTAAATGTTTTGGATAAATTGGCTCAAATTGGCTCAAGCTAAGTGTTCTAATATCAACTACGGTATTCTACGTTGTGTTTAGCCTACTTGCACTTGGCCGGTTTTTGAAAGTACAACTTTTATGCAAAATATGATAGGTGAAAAGATAGCTTTCTCTTTCATATGTCTTATAAATGAGTGAGAGTGAATGAGAAAAATAGATTATGTATTAGACTTTTATTCCTTTTATTGACTGTACTGATATTGGTTTATTAGCCTAGTCAGGTTAAAAAATTCGGGTCAATCTCGAAATCTTGAGGAACCAAGCTGTAAAGTTATATGCACCTTAATTTTGGTCTTCTTAAAGTTGTCTCCAAATTCACTTAATGTAGTGTCTGCGTCGTAAGTTATTCAAGGACAAAGGTCACAAAAGTATTTTTTTTGCGATTTTCTCTGTTTCTATAAGGGGGCGTCCATAAATTACATGAGGTTTTTTTTAAATTTTCAGTTACTAAACCTTTTTGAGATTTTTCAAAATGTGGGTTTCTGACGTAAACGCCAACGCGTTATTAAATAAACGAACAATAAACATCTCGGGATAACTCACCCGGCCATCTGAACCCAAGCTAAGCATAAGCTTGTACTATGGTAATCAGACAACTGATAAATATACATATATATTTTTAAATACATACTTATATAGATATTTACAAACAGGACAAACATTCCTGCTCATCACAAAAAGTTTGACCTGGGTGGGAATCGAACCCACGACATTCGGTCTAGCAGTCAGGTTCGCTAACCACTAGATTAACCGGCCTGTCAATAGGCCTGATAGCCTAGTGGTTTGAACATTGGTCTCTGAAACGGGAGGTCGTGGGTTCAAACCCTGCAGCGCGCACCTCTAGAGTTACGTGATATCAGAAGTCTCAGAACGAAGAAGTATCAGAACATCGTGAGGAATTCACTTCTGAGAGTTTACCATAAAGTTTTCGAAGGTGTGTAAAGTTCACCTGTGCGTACTTGGCCAGCGTGGTTATCTTTGGCCTGCACCCCACACATTGTGGGTCCCAGTAGTGGGACAGTTATAGGGTATGATGATGTTAAAACAAATCTTCACCAATTTTAGCAGAGTCTAATGAAAGCTGAAGTGATGAATATTAAATCTGCTAACATTTTGACTGAGTTTTGGAGTTTGAACTCGTAGGCTTGTTAAATGTGATTAATAATTAACAAACTTATTTTTTTTTAAATAAGCAAGTATTAAGAACTTTCGGCCTACAGATAGGGTTGCCATGCTAAGATTTTTTTATATTCTATAAGTCAGCCCTCGACTACGAAACCACCTGATGACAATGGTGACGTGGTCGTCCTTGGTTAAGCACACTAACTTAATAAAAGCCTATTCATTTTTGACTTGAAGACATTTACGTTATAATCAGACGAGAGTACCGACGCGGGCAACTTATTCCTATGCTATATTTTTTTTTTACAAAATCTCTATCAACGTTGCAGATACAGAATAAAACTAGATATCTACGTACTAATATTGCGTTTAGTATATTTTTGTCAATTAATAATATTATTAATACGTATGTATGTATGTTTTAGTGAAGCTAGCCGGGCACTCTACCACCCTGTTGTCAGGTTAACGTCTTGTCCTGTTCTAGCTAGAACCTTGAGAGTCAGTTCGTACCATAGCTAATATCTTCTAGTTGGTTAGATTTCTGATCTCTACCTTAACATTGTCATGAATTTTATAATGTCGTGTGACTTTTAATTCTGTAATATTTAAGCAAACGATTGGTTCGTTAATAAAAATAAATGACAAATTTGAACTTAGCATTTATACACATTGCAGTTATGACAAAGATTCTCTTTCAAATAAAACTATTCGGCTTCAAATAAATTTATCGTACTTGAATACGATTTTTGAGCGTAAAAAATATCGAGTCTTCACAGGAAAATTATAGCGGCTTGACATTATAAAGTTTAACACATTTTCTCACGATAGAGCCTCAATAGAAAGTTCGATTCGTCCCTAAGATTAATTGTCCAAATCTGGGTCATTGTCCTTATTGTTGCCGCTTTGGGCCCTTTTATGAAATTCACAATCCATTGTTTTGGTAGGATTAAAAAAAGTTAAAAAAAGTTCCTGTACAACCACAACATCACCGTGCTACAAAAGCTTGCCTCCCAATTTAAGCTCTATTCATTGTTGACAAAAGCTCCACTTTATAGGATAGCTTTTTTAGCCGTAGCAAACTGTTTGCGAGTCTGAATAACGAGGCCACGAGAAATTTCTGTTTTTGCCGGTCATTTAAAGCTTTCATTAGTGAATTCGTGCGCGGTTAAAAAATATCTTTATTTTTCTTTAAGTTGTTTAATTAATTCGTTACAGTGTCGCGGCTGCAGGCTTGCGAGTGCAGTGCATACAATCCCTTAGTCACATTTTCCGGAGTTTTTCGCTGTGACTGTTTTGCCGCTTTGCGACTTTTTTATACGATATATTAGGTACATTTTTTACAATTAAAATAATTAAATGTATGACATTATTAAATTGAAAATTTACATTTAGAAGACACATTTATAAAATTCAATTTTATTTGCTGAATTTGTGCGCGGCGGCGCAGGCGGGTTTGTGGTCAAGCAGAAATTTATGAAAACATAAAAAAAAAAAAAAATTGTTTAAATTGTACATACAATTCAATTTACTTTATAAATTGTATCTATCAGCAATTTAGCTATGGGACAATTTTCTTCCTCTAGTCTTTTCCATCCACAGGTCGAAATATGAAAAACAATATAAATTTTTTTTTAATCACGGAGAAGTACATTTTTTTTATATTTTATTATCAACAATGACGAATTTCTACACTAAGTTTATTTAAACCCTTCAAGCCTTTTTTCGCATTTAAAAGCAGTCTTTGTTCTTTCTCAAATTCGAAATAACCCAAAAAAAATCCTTATATACTACTCAAAACGAAATAGGGCTCACCTCGAATTTGTCTCTATTTTGGCCTTAACAAAATTATTAAAGTAGCTGTTGACAAAGTTATTCATTTAACCATCAAGATGACAGCTTTAGGACTTCTTATCAGTGTTTAGTTCAACAACATTCATATTGTTTTCAAGTGGGTAACCAAAAAAGTGAAGTACTCGAAATAAACATCGAATACACGAATTCTTCGTCACTTATGTTTTCAGTCTACACTAAAGGCTGTTGTGGAACACGCACTTTTTTAAAAATGTTGCTTGGTTCCTGTTAGTTGTGATCACTATGCCTGGTTCTCGTCGTCATATGGACATGGAAACCGCTGCAAGAGCAGTATCTTTGCTC
>DWJZ01008484.1:0-11328 GCA_018249125.1 Asbolis capucinus
TTATTCTATTCTCTTCGATTTTACGTCAGCATGTATCTAAGGTTGCTTTACAGAATAAATTTCAAATGTACGTAGATTATACCCATAAGTATTGGTACCACGTATGTATAATTGCGCATAAAAAAGATGCTTCGTAGAAATGACATCTTCTAGCGTAATTTCATTACCAACTAAATTGAGCTACGAAATTAGACGCTATTCTTAGTTATCCATATATATTATTCCAACAGATTTCCATTTAATTTTGGCAGTTTACTTTGATTCCACGGCTTGTTTCAGCGGGACTTGTAACCAACAGATTTCGAGAGTAGGGTAAGCATATTTAATAAAATATTTTATCTCTGAATTTCCAGCAAGGGATATTCTTTGTTTCCTGTTGGCTGCGCTAAAGTGATAGGTAAAACGCTTAAATTAAATGGGATTTAGTCAATTTTCAACAGTAAAAACGAGCTCACTCGCAATTTTTGTGTACATTCATTTGAATGTTCCGTGACATTCATCACATTAATTATAGGAATTTTTGGGAAACCTTGAACACATTTCCCAGTTGCTTTATAAAACACAACTGGATACCAGTTTTGCCGATACTATTTGTCATGGACATTTGGACATTATTTATACTATATATTTATATAGGATCAAGGGGAATTGGATTACGAATTCAGCATCAAGCAGCAACAAGAGTGAAACTATCGGCTTTCCGGCCAAACAGAAAATCACAGAACAACTACTAGAAACATCTTTAAGCCGAAGAAGACAACGAAACAAGGACTTTCAGTAGTACGTCGTTGAAGTCAACTCAACACCAATCGTTTTAAGAGACACCAATAACATATTGCTCCAGGACGGGTGATAGCAAAACGGGAAATATAATGATTTAAAGATAAATAAAAAGAAAGATCAGTCCGATTGTCAGGCCGGTGTTGGTTTAGTGGTTAATGAACCTGATTGCTACATCGAAGGTCGTGGGTTCGATTCTCACACAGATCAAACTCTCCTGTGATGAGCAGGAATGTTCTGACTTGTTCTGTGTGTCTGGGTGTAAATGTCTATATAATTATATATTTAAAAATATATATGTATGTTTATCAGTTGCCTGATCACCATAGAACAAGCTGACGCTTAGTTTGGGGTTAAATGGCCGTGTGTGAGTTGTTCAAAGATATTTTTGTCTTTTTTATAAAAATAGCAAAGGTATCATTTTCATAAAGTTTCAAGTCAATCTGCGAACTGATTAAATAAACCAACACGCTTATCGTTAAAAATGTTTACAGTAAACGCTCGATGACGTCAAAACCGTGTTTTGATTAATGTTGTGTGCTCACCCTACTCACGGCGCTCATTCCTCTGAATTAAAACTATACGGAGAAAATAAATTGGTCCATCGCCACCATTGTGGCTGCGAGAACAAAGTAACACATGATGTCTTTTTAATTAACTCATGTTTATACATGACGATGAGAAACGAGGGTATCTCGGTGAGAATACAGGGTACGATTCCGTTTGCATGCATGCATAATAATATGTGTGCTACCTGCGCCGGCGACTTCGTCCGCGTGGAATTAAGAAAGATATTGTTCAGTTCGCAGATTTTACGATAACTAATTAATTCTGTGTTTCGCGCATAGAAATACTTTTGCTAATTATACTTAATTTTATAATTATTAAATAAAAATCGCCTCATTTATTCCATTACATCAGTTATCTGGCCGTAAAAGTCCCGTCTAAATCGGTTCAGCCGCCCAAGAGATTAGCCAAAACAGACAGCGAGACGTAAATAAAAAAAAGTTTTGTTATATGGACCATGTATGCATATGCATTTAGTAAAAAACGGTTACTTTAATATTTAAAAAAATAACAGACACTCCAATTTTGTTTATTTGTATAGATTGTTGACAATTTAATTGTTGTTAATTTAAAATATATTTACATTTGAATTACAGTATGTCAAAGATGTATTTGTATGTTACAAGCTGTCTTTTGTGTATTGTAATACAGATGTATTTTATTTATCACGTGTATTGTATGGAATGAATAGATTGAATAGTAGACGTATTTTTGGAGTTATAAATAGCTCTATAATTTTCAAAGTCAAAGTCGAAATATTTTATTTCTTCATAGGAACATCGAGCTCACTTAATAAAACTCAGAAGATACGCAATATTCATATTATATTCTTATTAGTCTTGTAAGATGAAAGACACCGTATATGGGCTTTCATAAAGTTTGCAACATTAAAAAATCAAGGTTGAATTTAACTGGATAACAGTAACAACATTCGTCGTTAAAAATCTCTTGCTAAAAGTACTGACGGGATTATATTGCACGCTTTATAGTATTCAAAAAGTATATAAAAGGCCGAAGAATATCATTATTCTAGCTCTATTCCTGACCTGTACTATATAAATACATATAGTATAAATATAAATATGAGTCAATGACCAATAACATAACGCTTTAATTTTCTGTGCTCAGCGTAGTTTAGAATGGATTTAATAGTGTATAAACAAATAATTTCTGAAATATTTGAAGAGATCTACCAAGGTATGAAATAAATCGAAACGCCCCCATAGAAAAGATCATGTTCCGAGGTATTTATTTATTAATTCGTACTAAACGCCCGTACTTTGTCATTTATGTTAAAATATATAGTAAACTAGAAATTGACCTCACGTTGCTTCGAAAAAAGAGTTCCATACAAATTTTCACCTGTTTTCCCACGAGAACAAAGTAGTTTTCTGGGATGAAAAGTATTCTATAACCATTGTCCTTACATTGTCCTACGAACATGCTAAATTTCATTTAAATTGGTCCATTACTTTCGGGAGTTTCCATACTAACTTTAACCTGTTATCCTGCGGAAACAAAAGAATTTCCTGGGATGAAACCTACCCTATAACAATCCTCGCGTTTTAACTTCGATTATGCCAAGTTTCATCTAAATCTGTCCAGTGATTTTTTTCAGACAATAAATCCAAAAATATACAGTTTTATTATTAGAACAGGTATAGAACGTCTACCAGGGGAGTTAGTTATTATTAAATTCCACCAGTTGTATTACCACCACAATGTATTACCTGCTTAAGCTAAATGACATAATATATACAATGCACCATCTTAATCTGTTATCTCACACATAATCAATTTGAAATTGTATCCCACCGTTTGTAACCAGAAGTCGGCGATGAGTGATAAAGTGTTTAACACGGCTGAGGAAATTGTTTAATTAATCTTGATTAATAAATGATAAATTTTAAGGCGTTTAAGTTAAGTTAAGTTAAGAAATAATTAAAAAAATATAAAAGTATCTTTGGAGAGTTCACTCACGCCATCTGACCCCGAACTAAGCGTAAGGTTGTGCTATAGTCATCAGATAACTCATTAACAAACATACATACACATATATTTAAAAAATATTTGTACACTAGACACTAGATATTTGTACTCGCAGACACACACAGAACAAACATTCCTGCTCATCACAGAAGAGTTTGACCTGGGTGGGAATCGAACCCACGACCTTCGGCGGATCAGTGAGGTTCACTAACCACTAAACGAACCGGCCTGTCGGCGATGTCGGTTTACATGTTAATTAATAATTACGGGACTTTATGTTGAGTATTTTACTACAAAGGGAAGACTAGAATTTTTTTGGTCTAAAATTAATAAACAAGTTACTGTTTGAAAGTATATGAAGGAGACTAAAATTTACAAATTTCTAAGGTTAAAATTCCAGATCAAATTTGCACCAAGTATAGTTAGAGAAATCCTAATTACAATGTGCGGTAAGCTTAACGGCACGACTATTAACTAAAAGTATCTAATGATTCAATACTGTGAAGTCTGTACTGAAGTATTAGGCAAATACATCGTACATTAAAATAGCAAAAACCATTAAAAGACTGAGTCAACTACTGAGCTATTTTCACGAATATTTGTTAGTAACCTCGCATCTGTAACGATTCCTTATTAATATGGATATTTAGTGTTGAACGTATTCAACAGCTTCAACCCAATTGCTCACTATTTATGGCTCAGTATTGAGTATCGTTCTCTCGGAGGAGGCCTAGTGCATAGTACACCAGCTGTGGTAGCTGTTGTGTGGTGGCTGTGGCTGTCCACCACCATTTGATATTCGGTATTTTTATAATGATAGCCTAGTGGTTAAAACTTCGGGCTCCTAATCGGGGGGTCCGGGTTCGAATTCCACGGCGCGCACTTCTGACTTTTCGGAGTTATGTGCGTTTTAAGCATTTATATGACGATGAAGGAAAACATCGTGAGTAAACCTGCATGCCGGGGAGTTTGCAAAACTTAAAGGTGTGTTTTGTGCCAATCCGCACTTGGCCAGCGTGGTAGACTATGTCCTTAACCTTCTCATTCAGAGAAGAGATAAGTGCTCAATAGCAGGCCGTGATGGGGTGAGATGATGACGATTTCTATAACGTATGACTAGCCAAACCTATGTAAAAAAAAATTGTATGTAACTTTGTTTCGTTCAAACAAATCACAACCGAAACAAAGGATTTAGGTTAGAAATAAAAGTATTGCCGCGTCAACTGCAGACAACTGCCAGTGATCTCCTTACAAATTGTTCGCGACGGAAGCGACTTTCATTTTGGGTGCGACTTTCCACATGATACAAATTACACTATCTGTCTAAGAAAAGAGATTTAAAATACAGTCTACAATTAATTCCTGTTTCAATTCAAAGTTAAAACAGGAAACGAATAAAAGATGTTCTTATTTGTTTGAGCAACTCCCTTACTTCTACATTACACTAAAATGTTAGTGTACTTTCATTCCCACCTCTAAAGTAAACAAGGGTTTATTAAAATATTTAGAAACACAAGCTTTCATTATAGATCCCTAATATAATGAAATACACACAATTTCATAACTGTATTGTCAACCGTTGAGGAGTTCCCTTGTTTGGAGCCAATCCTGAACGCAGTATCACATCATGCTTGTCATAAAAATTCATTGTCATGAGGATGAATACTTTATGCAAAATTCCAGCTCTGTAGTGAGGAAGTGGGTCTAATTAAGGTTGCAAGATTTGACCCGTACTAAAGAAAAATACACTAACATACTAATATACAAACATACACTGGAAGTTAAATATAAGGTTGTAAAAATAAGACGTAATAAAAGAAGCACAAAGAGAATATTTTGTTTAGATAAACAATATATGTTGAAAAACAGTAATTTCCATCGTTGTTTCATAAAATCACATAGCTTTTGTATATTACCTCTGGCTGAATAAATAGATATTTTGAAGCATTCATACAGTTATGTATTCAGTGATAAACATTCGGCCATTCATCATCCTTTGAGCTCAATCGGGGATCAGCTTGTGCGCCATATCAGCCTATTTATTCACGTTTTATTTAAATCCCACTCATAGTACAACCCTGATTCATATAAAGCGTTAAGACATTAGTTACAATCCATATTCCTGAACAGTACCAGTGTAATAGGAACAGAATACATATAGAATGTTCTGTTATTCATCATCAATATCAGTAGTATAAAAAACATAGGTTTTTTACAGATTACAGAATCTATCTCTGTCTGTACGTGGTCTGTAAAGTTTAACTTATAATATGTAATAAATAAATGATATTTAAGAGACAATATTAGGGAGAATTTTAATGCAAAACTAGAATCCAAAACAATGGATTTACATATTTTATTTTTGTTTTTATCTGTCTTTGACATATTAATTACAGAAACGGCTTTGAAACCGGATTTCTCAGAAGTCAGATTTCCTAGAAATCGGATTTGAAAGCGTTTATTAAATTATGGTAAGCAAGTAATGTTAATGCTTAATATGTTTAAATTGATTATGAAATTAAAAATGTTTAAAGAATTAAATTATAAAAGAAGAAACTTCTTATATTAAGGCGAGGACTTGGGAGTCGTTCATATCCTATAAGACTAGTTAGTATCCACATTAGTATCCTATAAGTGTTTGGCCCGCTAGCTATTTGTTTGTATTTGGTTGTATAATTGTGGTAGCAAGTCATTTTAGCAGTTTTGAGTCAATTTAGAATACAAATCCCAATGTTAAAGAGACAAGTAGCAGCTATTGCTGAACCAACCGGAACCAAAAAAAGACGTCAAATGACAGACACACCAACAACATACCGCTTCAGGACGGGTGACAGACGAGGTTGGCTAGACGACGGCGAGAAAACACAATTAAAAACCCGATACACGGTATTACGTATATAGGGATGCAAAATTCTTTCGTTTTTGAAATAGGTAAAACTTTATTGACACCAGTAGAAATGTTACAGAGCTACTTGTCAACACTTCTAACTCAACGGTCTCTTTTGTAAAGTTTGCAGAGAGAGAGCATTTCAGATGATGGTCTTTTCTAGTGCGGCAAACATGGTTTTCTTTATATGAATTTTCACGTTAAACAGAAATACGTGGAACTATATTTATTTAAAGCAAATAGTGATGACCTAACAAAAGACAATGATAGCAGATTTGGGAACGTTGGTCTCTCGAATGGGACGACCTGAGTTCAAATCCTATACCCACCTCTAATTTTCAAAGTTATGTGCATGTTAGAAGTTAATTATCACTAGCTTGGATGAAGGAAATCATCGTCAGGAAACCTGCTTTCCTGAGATTTCTCCATAAAGTTAACAAAGGCGTCTGAAATCTAGCAATCGGCTCTTGGCCAGCGTACTGGCCCATATTTTTAACATTGTGAGAGAAGATTTATGCCCTGCAACGGTATAATTATGGATTGCAACGGTTATGATACTTATTAAGTATCTCATGCTAATACAAGGATTTTACATAATTTAGTGTCACGGGTTTTTTAGATCAAGAAATCGATAAATAGTTTTTAATAACTAACTTCCTGTATTTTGTTATAATATTTCATAATTTTGTGTACAGTCATTTCAAGATTTATACGTTCACAAAAATTTTGTAACGAGTCCAGTGTTCGGTAAAAAAAAATATTTGTAAAATATATATTGGTGGAATCTTGTAATTGGTCTTAGATACCTATTAAGTTTTCCAACTGTACGAGTATGTATGACATAACTGTAAGCTTCCCGAAAATTGTAAAAATAAAATAAATAAAATGAAAATATTAAAATGAGACATAGCAGTGCCATCTTTCTCTTTTCAGGTTGAAACTAAACGTTGATTAAATTGATTGTCCGTAGTGTATTTAGTTACAAATTTTCCACAAGAATATCAACCTACAAATGAATATCAGTAAAACAAATGCAGAAAATATGAATACTTAGTTTTAAGATTAAGGCAAGCGTAAATAAACTTAGTGACAAAGATGTAAGGACTTAACTTTACTTATAAGTTAATATCCCACAAATAACGATTATAACACAACTTCAGACAGAACGACGATTATCAAATTAGTAACCCTCCGCTGAGCATTGAAAGTTTATTATTACGTCTTTCACATTGTGTTGAGTTACTCCATTTATATTTTCAATCACGTAATTTGAAAGTTGCCCTGTGGTTATTGGATCTGGAAATTGTTTTCAGAATTTATTTGTTACGGGTCAAATCTTGCAAGCTTAATTAAACCCACTTCCACACTACGGAGCTGGAATTTTGCATAAAGTATACATCCTCATGATAATGCATGTTTATGACAAGCATGATGTGATACTGCGTTCAAGATTGGCTCCAAACAAGGGAACTCCTCAATGGTTGACAGTACAGTTACGAAATTTTGTGTGCTTCTTTGTATTGTATAATGAAAGCTTGTGTTTTTAAATATTTTAGTAAACTTTGTTGGCAATTGTTCTTTGTAATTTCCAATATATCATAATAAAAAATATGTAAAACAAACGGGTATTTCTTGTGGTTCTTAATGTATTTGTATTTTTACCCAACTGCATCAGGAGGGTAATGTTTTTCGTACGTATGTATGAATGTAGATTTGTATGTATGTTCATTTCATTCGTACAAACTACAGTCCAAACGGCTGGACGGATTTTAACATGTGAGGTGTCGTTGCATTTATCAGAAAGAAGATGTAGTGACACACGTTATATACATTTTTTAAATGGCGCCCGCCAATGAAAAAAGGGGATAGGTTTTTTTCTTACCACATGGGTATCACACAAAAGATCGTGAAAAGACCATTTAAAAAAAGATTGTATCGTATAATGTTTGTTGTTGTCAAAAAGCATACCAATTATTAAGTGGTGGGATGTAGCGATGGTGTTTTTAGAATTTTAATGAAATGAAAAGTATTTACTTCGTTTAGGGACCAATAGCTCACTTATCGAAAGTCAAAAATTAACAATAAAAATCCCTATATCAATTGAGTACATTGACAAAACATTATAAAGAAAATTATTTATTTAATATATTAATAATACATTACTTTTACAGTTGTAAATTCACAATATTATGTTGACCTCCCTCCAAATATCTGTGTACGGTACCTGTCATACAAAAGATCATTTAAACTAAAACCAAATAGCATTTTAAATTCCATACGCGAAGAGTCAAATATAGTTTTACTGTTATAGCTGAAATGAAATTTCGAGAAGTATCCCTACAAGTTTAACGATATTACCACACTTAAATGTTATTGAAATGCGTTGATCACGAATTAGTTTACAGGGAGTTAAATAACATTAATATTACAATGACATTCGTTTGTCTTTCACGTGAGTCATCAGAAAGTCAAACTTTTTATATTTAGGTACTATTTATGTACGAATAATAATAATAAATTCTTTGAACAACTCACACACGGCCATGGTGACCCCAAACTAAGCATTGGCTTGTACTATGGTGATCACACAACTGATAAACATGCATATGTATGTTTAAATACATACTTACATAGATATTTGCACCCAGACACACAAAACAAACGTTCCTGCTCATATAGCATAGAGCAGCATTTTGTTCACCACCCACCACCACAACCACGCGGACGAAGTCGCGGGCAAAAGCTAGTAAATATTAAACTGTCAAAGGAACTGTTTCAATGGCTTTACGGGTATCGCATTTAGTATCTTCCAATCATAATATTATCAATATCATAATATCAATAAAAGTAATATTTTTTTTTCTCTACAATAACTACACTAATAAAATTAGTATCATGAAATATTATTGAAACTTTTATTTTTTTTTCTTAACGATTACAAATCACAGATTTGTCCTATAAAATTGTAAGAAATACTTACCTACCCAATTAGTGCTTCAAAACTTTATTATCAAGTAGAAAAGTGACAAAGTTTAATTAATACAGTTAATCGAAGACTTATAATGAACGTACTTTTATTCCAAATAATGACACATTAATTCATTATAATGAAATTAAATCATAATACGTGTAATCTCGCGACCAATATTCATTATCTCGTGAACGAAATTGCTGAAATTAAGATAAACTGTATTTAATATTAAAGCGTTGCTGGCTGTATAATAGCGACCTACCAATATTATGAATACTAAAATTTGTTAGGATGGATGGATGTTTGTTCCTCTTTCACGCAAAAACTAGGCACTGAATGGATCTGAATGAAATTTGGTACAGACATAGGTTATTGTCTGAAATTACTCTTTTATTTTTAATCAACAAACGCGGAATCTAGTATATAATAAATCATAAAAATCTTATTTATTATTTCAAACAGGCTTCAATTGACTTCGCCTAACATTAATAAAATGAACCATCATAATCAGCTGAAATTAATTAAATACGTGTTATTACGGTTAACTGAAACACTACGTCAGATGTCTCTGTTTGCATTCAATAACTTAGCTCTTGACTACGAAACCTCCTGCTGGTAAGTGGCGACGTAGTCTTTAAAAGCTTATTCGCTCAAATTCAAAAGAACCGCTTGACAAGAACTAAATTGCAATTAACATATTAAATCACCAAAATCGATATACCGAGAAAAAAAGCTACTAGGTAACGAACATAATAACAAAACAATAGGAATTGAGTTTCTTGTCGGGAAAAAACTATTATACCCTATTTGTACACCCTGTTTTATTTACCTGGGATATCCGGAAAACACGCTCAATACTTCATTCGTCATCTGCCACGATACTGATTGCTTGTTTCTGCAATACCGTAACTATACCAATTTGTTGAAGCTGCACGAAAGTGAATTATTAGAAAGAAAGAGCCTCCCGTATTTTGTACACAAAGAACCAGCAAGATTTATGTATGTTTACACTTAGTGCATATGTTCATTTGGTAGCAGGGGGAACACAAGAGATCGTATCGGAGATAAAAATGATATCGGCTAAGTCTGAGTAAGAGACTAAAATGAGGGTTCCGTACTACCATTTTCTCTAAAAAACTCTCTTTCACTTTTCATTTTTATTTGTATAATTATTTGTCACTAGTTCTATCTGCACGTGTTTCTTCACGTCAACTCATCAACCAATGTGTCCGATCGATATACATTCTTCAGACAATTCTGAAGAATGTTGCTATAGATATCAGTGCTCGATCTCATACCATTTTTGGGTCTATAAGGGACAAACAAACAAACCTTGGTTTTTTTATAAATATTTTGTTATAATACTAGACATTCTGTATAAATTTTAAGGATCTATGTGTTACGGTTGAAAAGTGATGCTGAAAAACGTTCAAAAAGAATTATTGTATAGGTACCGTATTTATCTAGTATTTGGTGCTAAAACGTCTATCTATTGCAGTTTAAAAGACAAAGCTCTATGACAGACGGACGAACAGTTTTTAATTAATAGGCCTCCATTTTCAACCCTTGCAAAGGAACTCTAATAAGGTAATGATAAAACATCATAATGTTCAAAATTTTAGGCGCATGGTCGGCGCGTATGGATAAGGAAGATTAATCTCATTGCAATATTCACGTGCTCGCCGGCGAATGTCATTACGACGTGGATGCGTTCCACGAATTCTTCGCGGTGTTATTTATTTTAATTTAAACACGTCGTAAAGGTTGTGTAACTATGTATACATTACTCTGTAGTACAGTTTAGTACTCTGTGGTTGGACCGGGCATGCTCTCTGTGTTCAGATGTTCCGTTAAAAACATCGTTGGCAATTAAATTACGTGTATAGTCATTGCTTCTACACATGTTTATAGTATCACGACATCACGACGAAATAATTTATTTAGGTTTATCATGCACAGAAGAAAACCAAAATACTTAATTGAAAATAAATGAAATGCATTTATTTCGTCTTAAGAACCAAAAGCTCATTAACGAAAATCAAAATTTAACAATAAAAAGTCCCTACATTAACTATGAAATTAATAATAAATATATTTAAAAAATTGATCTCAGTTATTGAAATAAGTACTTTGT
>DWJZ01008485.1:0-11327 GCA_018249125.1 Asbolis capucinus
TCTGATCACCATAGTACAAGCTAACGCTTAGTTTGGGTTCAGATGGCCGTGTGTGAGTTGTCCAAAGATATTTATTTCTTATTTATTTATATACGAACATACACTGCAAGTTAAATAAAAGCAGATATCAATCCTTATAGTATGTTAAAAACTATTATTTTTTCTAGCGAATCTCTCAGAATGATATACACAAGGCGCGCTACTAAATCCCTTGGGGTATTTCATCTCTGCGCGGATATATGCAGCTCTATTTCAGACCTGAAATACTCGGAGCAACGAAACATCAAGCTTTGATGAAAATAAAATTACTCGTATTTGTTCTACGAGACGTGTGCAGCTATGTGATAAAATATGTACATATGTATGTTTTATGAATGAAATTCTGTAACTTGTGACTCTGGCTTCCAGGCAGGGATTTCTGGATACTGGCTTTGATCACTTATAAAATCCATATTCATACTAATATTATAAACAAGAATATACCCTCGTTTTCTTAAAAACTTCTTAAGCCTTAGTGTTTTAGTGGTAAAACTTTTTTTATCGGTCCAGTACTTTCATAGCCTATTGTCCTCAAACAAACAAAAAATCTTTCCTCTTTATAATATTAATGTAGATGAAAACCTGTGTGTGTTTGTATGTTTAAGCGTTTTTCACTTTGAAACGGAGCGACAGATTGAAGTTTATGTGGTCTATTGTTATTTAAAAGTCGCTTTCTACAGTTCTTCTCCGTGGGAGATTCCATTGTGTTAAAAGAAAGAGATAGATAATATTACTTACCAATCACAGTAAGATTAACTCTCGAATTTCGTGTCTGGGCTTGCTTGAAATCCACCCGACATCTGTATATGCCCTGGTCAGAGGCCCTGACTCGGTCTACTCCCAGCTCGGCTGGTCTTCTCTCCGGCAGGAAGTATGCTCTTGACGCGAAGACGCTCTCGTCTGACCACCGCTCTGCTACTCCGAAGTCTCTTTCTCTCGCGTCCACACTATTGAAATAGAAAATAATTAGTAAAATTATGATACTCGGACTATTTATTTATTTATTTATTATTTATGTACAAAGAATATATATATATGATTTACAAAGGTACTTCTTATCTCTTATGAAATGTCTTTCAGTAGACCTGCAACTGGAGAGGTAACAGAACTTAGGTAGCGTACACATTATAATAAGTTTAATTGAATAAATAGGGTGTAAATATTGATAAACACATGATATATATTTAAAAAAATAAATATTAAAGAATACATACTTATATATGTATATATAGAAATACTAGCCTCCGCCTGCGGCTTCGCGTGGAATAGAGTAGAGTCTCAATTTACAAATACAAACAATGTGATAAAGGAAGAACCACTCTACCGATTTTGTGTAAAATTCACATAAAAACCATTTATTAAGCAGTATATAATAGACAAAGCCTAAATATACAGATATAGAGATATAGACAGGCTGGTTAGTCTAGTGGTTAGCGAACCTGACTGCTACACCGTAGCTAGTGAGTTCGATTCCCACTCCGGTCTAACCCCAGCATGAACAGAGAAAGAGTATGTTTTATCAACATCAGTCATCAATAAATATTATCAATACGTAAAATATATATTGTTTTACATATTATTAGTTAAAGCTTGACTACAGTCCCACCTGACGGTAATTGGCGACCTCTGACAGAAAAAAGGAATTAGAAGAAGCCCATTCACTCTGCAACAAATCGCTGAGTGTACTGGAAGATATTTGGGAGAGAAACATAACGAGCAGATGGTTCACCTGGTGGTAACTGATCACCGCCGCCCATGGACATTAATCACACCAGACTGAGGTATT
Organism: Asbolis capucinus; assembly: GCA_018249125.1. Classification (NCBI taxonomy): domain Eukaryota; kingdom Metazoa; phylum Arthropoda; class Insecta; order Lepidoptera; family Hesperiidae; genus Asbolis; species Asbolis capucinus. Next base: position 1,826 of record DWJZ01008485.1, read on the forward strand.
GCTAACGCGTTGCCTGCCTGGAAGGAAGTGGAAGAAAGGAAGACACGTAGGGAAGAGAGAGAAACAAGGGAAGTAGTGGATTGAAGCAACCGAAAAGAATAACGTCTCCAAATGACCAGACACACCAACAACATACCGCTATAGGAAGGATGATGGAAGAAGAATGGGAAGGAGAGTGACTGAAGGCCAAGTAGAAAAATCCTCCTACCGACCACCCGTTGTTCCTTAACTTAGTAAACCAGTTAGGAAACAACGCTGGCTCTAAGTGCTTCCATTTTTAAATGAACCTTATTCCTTGCTTCTTCGCCCAGTCTTTTATTTTTCAATTAAAAAAAAAAATCAAAGTAGTCTATGTGTTATTCCAGACTGTGTTATATCCCGTGCTGACTTCCATTCAGATTCATTGGTATTTGCGTTGAGTATCAAACATCCTCACAAATTAACATTAATAATATTAGTAGAATATTACAATGTAATTAATACATTGATATAATAAAATGTGTAATCAGTTTAACGATTAATCAATATGTACACCTAATTAATGTAATTAATTAGTATACGCAGGTGTAATGGGTTAATTAATTGATGATTTAATTACCAGGCATGTCGCAAAGGCAACTTGTTCACGATTAAAAATCAAATTAACACAAACACGCAAATAATTTAATTATTGTATACTAATATGCACATATAAAATCGCAGTGACTGTGTCATTTCGTTATTCGTTTTTCATGAAAATTGCTAGGTATAGTTTTTAAAATGTAACATGACGTCCATTCTCTCCTACGCTCGCAAAAAATCGACGTCTTATTACTAATACATTCATAATGGCTATACCTTAAGTCTTCGTATCAAATCACGAAACTATACATGAAGCCTTCTAAAAAAAATGCTACACACGAACTTCACAGTAATCATGTGAAAAAATGTACCGGATCCCAAACTAATAACAAAAATTTAAGTAAAAAAAAAAGTAAAACTCTCGATGACTCGCGAGTGGAATCGATATCTAAAAAACGCGCAAACACAAATTATATTTATGTATGTATGTAGTGTGTATACAAACCTAATGTTATGTCTAATCCACTGTTTTCTGGGATTTCGTATTTAAACAATGCCGACTCAATACTCAGTCGGCAATATCAAATTTCTACTAATGGGGTAATCGACTATACAAATAAAATCGAGCTTCGGTTGAAACAACTAAATGAATTGATGACTCTGTAAACCAATTGTAGTAATGAAGGTCGTGTTCAAGCTATAAGTGAAGGTGCTATAGGTCCTCTAGAATTGATTAAGCTGTTAGTGAAGGTGCTATAGGTCCTGTAGAATTGATTAAGCTGTTAGTGAAGGTGCTATAGGTCCTGTAGAATTGATTAAGCTGTTAGTGAATGTCCTATAGGTCCTGTAGATTTGATTAAGCTGTTAGTGAATGTCCTGTAGGTCCTAAAGATTTGATTAAGCTGTTAGTGAATGTCCCGTAGTTCCTGTAGACTTGATTAAGCTGTTAGTGAATGTCTTGTAGGTCCTAAAGATTTGATTAAGCTGTTAGTGAATGTTCTGTAGGTCCTAAAGATTTGATTAAGCTGTTAGTGAATGTACTGTTGATCCTATAGATTAGACCAAGCTATTAGTGAATGCCCAGTACGACTCGTAGATTTGATTAAGCAATACGTAAACTTCTAACAATACTGTGTTTTCTCTCAATACTATAATCCCACCTACACAAATCTTGTAAACAATTTTTGTGTCATATCAATACTTTATTTTTACTTAAATTCGCATATTATTTATATATGTATGTATAATAGTTACCCGCCTACAGCCACAAAATTACAATAAAAACATCGCCGCCTTCCAGGCTTGTATCGGCAAGATATTCAATGTCAATTACCGGAATCGAGCCTGGGACGTAACCCAACTCCCCAACTCATCACTCTGGACCTAACATCGGTCGGTGTTACCCTAGTTTTTAATTAGATTTAATCATCAGTAATAATTTAGTTAATAAAAGTAATTTGTTAGGAATATCATACTTTAATTCGCACCTGCTGCGCCAGCCTCCCATAATGAATATTTCTAAACAACTAAAGCAAAGCATGATATGAACAATATTAGGACCTGTAACGTAAATATGATAAGATAGCGTCCAAGATGGTATCAGAAAGCTGATCAAAAACTAAAGTTCCCAATGTATGAAGATGCATAAAACATCTTTGGTTATAATATCTTTGTAAAGACGCAGAAATGTGACAGGTGATGTGTGTTTTTGGATTTAATTTGCGAATTCACGTGTATATACGTAAGATTATAACAACATTAACGTCCTCAAAACATCACTCTTCACATTTAATAAAACATCCAGGAACATAATGCTTTGAGTAAAGACAGTCTTGGTATACGTGACACCGTTTGGTACGTGACAAATTTAATCACGAGAAAATATTACGTGTGAGTAGGGTAACGTTTCTGTCATCATAATATAGGACTAGTCTTTTACATCTATTTCAGTAATACATACTGGAATCGAAATGAGGGCAGGGTTAAAACAGAAATAAATGTCTTTATTGTGTTAGGGCTTGAAATCATAGAGAACAACTTGGTCTTTCAATAACGCAGCATTATTGTCACGGCAGTGTGCTTGTAATATAATGTCGTGTGGTTCAAGTTCGAATAATGTAAGTGTTGTAGATTAGATCAAAGAACAACAGATCATATTGGTCGGTCGGAATGAGGCAAAGTGGTGACATTCTATTTTGTACTGGGAACCGAATAACACGACAGTATTGCGAATGGTTTTAAGCTGTAAAAAAAATATTTACAATTATAAGACAATGGCACTTTGTCATAAGAGAAGGAATAAAGCTACGAGTATGTACACATATGCTTTTGAATTCAATAAATCAATCATACAAATCTAGATCTGGAGCCATCTTACAATTGTAGAAATTTAAATTTCACGAAACATATTGAGTACCAGCGACCTAGTTAAATGTTGCTCTGTTTCACTTAGACATCAGGTACTCCTGTATCTCAAGATAGTGTAACTTTCTTATCGCATCGGTATTCTGTTAGAGCTATAACAAGGGGTCTGTTATAAAGTGGGTTTAGGTTTTAGCTAGCAACAAATTAGTATTTTTGATGATTCGCAGGGACTAGTAAACTTTTACAATAATCAGTAAAACAATAGATTACTTTTTATTGTCTAAATAGGTAAAAGGGAAGACTTGACACCTGATAGTAAGCGATTTCTGTCGCTCATTGATATTAGCAACATTAGGGATGGTGTTTCTTACGCTTTAATGCGCCGTAAAGGAAATAATAGACCCGCACGACCGAGAGTAAGATACAAGTGCAGCACTGAAGAATTCAGATTCAATAGCAATACCTAATAAACCCAGAACCATAAGCATCATATTGCTATCGCGACAGAAGAGAAACAGGGAGGATGACTGAAGGAAGGGGAGAAAAGGAAGAGAACTGGTTCTCAAGCTCCCAGCCAGACCATGACGAATCATTTGGTGACGTACTCAAGCGAAGGAATGGTAGATAGCCAGATGGGCTTCACAAAAATAGTAATAATCCTTTACCGAAACCCTTCCATCAAGCAGTTGTCATGTTTTGCGTCTTACGAAACCCTGATTCGCATGATGCTAAAGCCCTGATCAGCTGATGGTAACTGCATGATTGGAATTTTGTTATGATCCAGCGCAATTTTAAATGGATAAATTCACCAATCATTTTGACGTTCCCTAACTTCTATGGTGCTCAAAATTTCTCCAATATGGCTTAAAGATCGCAATCTAACTGTAACAACTGAGACCGACGGAGTTATGTACTTCCAACCCACGGAAGCTTTCGTTACATTTTTGCAACTGACTGTCATCCATCCACGTACTGACCACGCTCGTTAATGCTTAATTTTCGATCGCTAACAATCAAAAGAAGCCAGCGGTCTATGAATATTTCAGTAATAAACATTGCCATGAACTGTGTCCTAAAACTGTCGCAAAAATTTTAATTCTGCAGACTCATGATTATTTTTCCTAATGAGTCCCTATAATATAGGGTCATAAAATGTATTAACGTAATAATTCCCAAAAGACTTAATTATATGGCTACCCCGCTCATCAAGAATAACGACACATAAAATAATATGAGACTAAAATACTTTGTTAATGTCAGGAAAGGTTAATAGACATAAAATGTAAGTTGTTAAAGTAAATCTAATTAGATGAAGAGACAAAATCTGACAGTATATACATATATGTATTATTAAAACACCAACTAAAAATGACGGACAAGATGACAAGATGAGAACATTATTGACAACATAGTCCTAGTCAATTAAATACGCATTATTAAGGATAACTCAAAAACTAGGCGTAAGATGTCGCTCTAAATGACATTGAACTACAAGATATGCTAGTTTTCGAATAAAAAAATACTAATCAAAATCGGTCCACCCAATAAAAAGTAAATGACGCACATAAAGCAAAATAAGAAATAAATAACTGTAATACTTTTAGTCAGATGTCGCTCAAAACAAAATGGGATTAAGACATTTAATTTTGAAGTCGGTTTTATAATGAAAAATAAAATAATTACAGGAATACTTTCCCCCAATAACCTTGTGCAGACAACAATCAGTTGCCCAGGGTCCAATCATCTTAAAGGCACTAAAAATCTATAATATTTTTTACAATTTATATGAAACAGTCACTCAGTAGTAAAAATAATACCAAACTATTTGCAGTGTTCTTCAATTCCTACGCTGTTGACAACAGTTGGAATAGTTTCTATACAAAGTCGCTAGGGATTGTTGTCGTCGCACTGTCAATAAACGTAAGAGAGTCGTCCCGGGCAAGAACGGAATCGTAAGTTACTGTACAACAAGAGTTAGTGTTTCAGTGGATTCTAGACGTAATAATTGTTGTGCTATAGGGTAGTTGACCTTAACGAGTACTATTTTTTTTTCATGCTAATATTTTGAATAGAGGTCGGCAACCTTTTCCTATATGAAGGCCATAAATTTAATGAGGGTATTAGTGCGGGCTGCATTTCATGTTGTCGGAAGATTACAAGAAACGCCAAGTAGCCTTGTGTAAATGGGGTCGGTGTGAGCCGCGCCAGAATGGCATATACGCATGCGGCCTGCGGGCTGCGGGTTGCCGACCCCTGGGCTAGAGCACTAGGCAACCATATTGCCCTGTGAGCTGTGACCAATACATTTTCAAAATGTAGATTTTGTATGTTTTTTTACTCAAGATCCTTGAAATTAATTTCAAAAAATATTTTCGTTATGCAGTTTCAGTTTCATCAAAATGTAGGTGATATGCTCAAAGATTCTGTACCTGTATATAGGGGTGCCCAGGTCTTCCCTGTACCACAGCACCAGCAACACCGCATCGTCTTCATCCTGAGTTGCGATGTCACATGGGAGGTATACCGGCTCACCAGCAACCGCCACCACTTGTGTCATCGGCACTGAAACAGAAAAAAAAGGGTTGACTGATTGAAATAAAAAAAAATATCTAGTAAGCGTTACTTACTTTCATGTAAACAAACAAACTCAATTTGAGAACCACCTTATGTGGAAGTACATTAAAAAGGGCATGCGGACCGATAACAAGATTTATTTAAAAACATTAATTAATTGAGATACAAATGACCACCGAACGAGCCGACGCACGGCGTCATCCCTTCGTCGTAATCACACCCATACGAACGTCACGTTTCGCTTCGTCCTTTATCATTCGTACCCAAAAGGAGTGGAATAAGTTGCCCGCGTCGGTGTCCCCTTAATTATAACGTAAATGTCTTTAAGTCAAGAGTGAACAGGCTTTTATTAAGTTAGTGCGCTTGACCATCAAAGACATCGCCACTTACCATCAGGTGCTTTCGTGGGCAAGCGCTGACTTATTTAATATGAAATAATATCCTAACATTGAGTATCATTTTGTTTCATGGCAAATCAAAACTGTCCTGTTCGGCTCGGGTATTGTCGCATTGTAAGTGATGTAAGCGGTGATAGCCTAGTGGTTAAGAATTAAGCTTCATACTCGGGGGGTCCGGGTTCGTATTCCACGGCGCGCACTTCTGACTTTTCGGAGTTATGTACGTTTTAAGCATTTAAATGTCACTCGCTCTAACGGTGAAGGAAAACATCGTGAGGAAACCTGCGTGCCGGGGAGTTTGTAAAACACAAAGGTGTGTGAAGTTTACCAGTCCACACTTGGGCAGCGTGATGGACTATGGCCTTAACCTTCTCATTCAGAGAAGAACATAGTCATAAAATTAACTAAAAAATTTACAGTTTTCCTGAAACATTGACTCGTGTGAACCTCAATAAATTTTTATCACAGGAACAGGTATAATTTATTTTCACTTGCTTTCTAAGTCGACTAATGGAAACGACCCAGTGTAAGTCAAGACGGGAAAATTGCAATTTAATTTTCTCACCCACCTTAACGTTCTTAGATGTAAATTATTGGCTTTGTAAGGGACCAAGATTTATATAATACTAGGGATTCGACCTGATTTCCCTTAAAACCTTGTACCCGATATTAAACATTAATATGCTAAAAGCGCGCTAAAATGATTCCGATAATGTGCCTACATTCTGGTACTTATCATTTAGACTGCCAATGAAATTCATTGAGTGGAGTCGTGTGTGACGGGAGTCATGTGTGAGGGGAGTCGTGTGTGACTCGCAATGTGAGGCATATAGGCCATAGTCCACCACGCTGGCCAAGTGCGGATTGATCGTGTTTAACGTGTCAAAAATATTGCCTAATTACGTTATTACAAGTAATAAAAACGATAAAATCAAAATAAAAAAGGTTAAAATGTACCATATAAAAAAAATATAAAAAAAATCATAAATTATTTTATCATATAATTATTATCAAAATAAAGAAACGGCAATTATTTATTTGTTATATGTCAGTATTTATTCAAAAGTGTAATGGTATGAAAATAACGTATGACGTAATCTTTACAAGATGGCGTCCTAAAGCGGATCAAAAACTGAAGGGGCAAATGTATGGAGGTAACATAACTAGGTTCATAATATCCTTGCCTATAACCATAAAAGATAACACTGAAATTTCCTAATTAGGCCTCCATTTATTTGTAAAATCCACATGAAAATTAGTTCAGTAGTTTTTGAGCTTACCGTCAACATACAATCGCGTCAAAGGACTTTGAAATCAGTACACATAGTAACTGTGACTGTTGTTTATTCATAGAAATATTTCGGAAAAACGATTACTGTGGGTTCTAAGTAGGAAATAGAATCCAATTTTATTCAATTTTTTTGTGCAAACTATCAAAATTTTTATGGCAGGAAAACAAGTATGAAAATGGATTCTGCGGGTTTTCGGCATTTATTTATTAAAAACGAGAGTATACTTTAAGCGTTAAGTCTGGCTTTGAATTTTGAATTAATTGTAAGATACTTGTACATATATATATATACATCTTAATATCTTCGGACACCTTACACACGGCTATCTGTCCACAAACTAAGCGTTAGTTTGTACTATGGTGATCAGACAACTGATAAACATAAATATATATTTTTAAAAACATACTTATATATATATTTTACACCCAGACACACAGAATAAACATAACAGCTCATCAGAGAAAAGTTTGACCTGGTTGGGAATCGAACCCACTACGTTCGATGTAGCACTCAGGTCTACTAACCACTAGGCGGTGCAAGAAGTTGATAAAATAATTACCAAAGTTTGTCGCTAATTCAAAACATAATAAGTCAATTATTAAATTAAAAATAAACTTGCATAGTTTGCAAATACTTGCATATTACTTACATAGGTTATTCGAAATCTTTTTTATTTTGACACGTAAACACTGATGTCCGGAAATTAATAGCATTTCCACAGCTTCAGTTAATATTCAAACAAGAAATTGTTGCAGTGTGTGCAGTGCAGTGCGGTTCATGTAACGATACTGCCTTAGTTTAGGGTTAGCAAAGTAAAATCATTTCATATAGGTAGTTTCAGTATACTTAAGAACGTCTATTTTATGGAACCGACCAACGTACCGCAAAGATGCCATCATAAAGAGACGGCCAAAGAAAATAATGCCACTTTTGGAATGAAACTTGAATGGAACCGGTTGTGGAACCTGTCACCCTTGTCATTAGTATATTTATTGACACTATAATACCCATTCTTTACTAATCTTGATTAAATCTTCTTAAATACATCTAAGGGTAATCAAGAATGGACTTTGACACTTTATCTTATATATAAATTTCTCGTGTCACAATGTTAGTTACAATTCTCCTCGGTAATGGCTTGACCGATTTATATGAAATTTTATTTGCATAAAGTAGGCCTGAGAATCGGTTACTATCTATGTTTTATACCCCTAAGTGATAAGGGACGTCCATCCCTAACTTTTTTTTTTGGTAAATTTTTTGTTTTATAAAGTGGCATTAAAAAATACATACAACTCAAAATTTTCACCTTTTTATCAACAACCCCTACTTTTTAATAGTAATTTTAGTAATTTAATCAATTACAAGACAACGTTTGAGGGGTCAGCTAGTTACTATATAAAAAAAATATACTGAGCCCCATAAAAGACCGCTGTACCCTACGCAATCGATACGCAGTGATAGCCAATGCTACGATGGCCTTTTTTTAAGAGTTCATAGCACAGCGGCTTGTTACCATTGCAATAGATAGAAAAGGTTAAGCGACAGCTGGCGATGGGAGGATGAGTGACCGCTATTGGCAATAAGTAAAACTTCGTACTTTGGAAGGCACGTAAAGCCGTCGGTACCGTTCTTGTCGTTACATAGCAATTGTAAAGATATTCGAAGCCTTCAGCTGCATAAAATATAAAAAAATAGTAATTACTTCTGACATTTGGGTTGGCCACTTACGCCATTAATCCGCATTGAAGCAGCGTGGTAAAAGAAAGAAAGAAGAAAGGAAGAAAGCAAGAAGAAAGAAAGAATGAAGAAGCAAGAAAGAAGAAAGAAAGAAAGAAGAAAGCAAGAAGAAAGAAAGAAAGAATGAAGAAGCAAGAAAGAAGAAAGAATGAAGAAAGAAAGAAAGAATGAAGAAGCAAGAAAGAAGAAAGAATGAAGAAAGAAAGAAACAGGAAAGAAAGATGAAAGAAAACGTTTATTCCAATAATTGCTTACTACCAATTTGGGACGCAGTTCATTCAGTGTGTGTGTTGAGTAGGTAGACCCTCCTTAGTATGAGGAGAGAATGTTGCCCAACAGTGGGCTGTTGAAGCTACCTAGATTATTCTTAAATTTATGTGTAAGCAGTTGATGATCTCCAAAATCCTTCTCCATGTGTCAGAGTTTTATTTCATGATCATCATTAAAACCCATAACTGCCCCACTACTGGACTCGGTTCTCCTCTCACAATGTGAGCCCGTAGTCCACCACGCTGGCCAAGTGCGGATTGGAGGCCTTCATATACTTATTCATATACGGTACGGTTATTCATA
>DWJZ01008486.1:0-11327 GCA_018249125.1 Asbolis capucinus
GAGGAGAAACCCGTGTGTAGCAGCGAACCATTGAATTGAAGCTAAGTAATGCTACACTCAACATAAATATGTGGGCACTCATGTTACATTACAATGTTTTTTATATATTAAACATAGTTCTTCGAATTTCAAGATAGGTCTTTGACTTCATATACTCACGTGAGGAAAAGAGATATGTAAAAGTTAAATCATTTTGAATAGGTCACTTCCACCCAGAAAAAGCCCTCTTCTGAGCACGGGTCTCTCCATGCTGCTCCAGTCTGGATTGCAGCAGTTGTCTGAAACCTAGTTTTACACCCAATAAGATAGACAACACTGCTACCTATTGCTATTGACATGCCGGTTGATCTAGTGGTTAGCGAACCTGACTGCTGTACCGAAAGTCGTGGTTTTGATTCCCACCCAGGTCAAACTTTTCTGGGATGAGCAGGAATGTTTGTTCTGTGTCTGGGTGTAAATATCTATATAAGTATGTATTTAAAAATATATATGTAGGTGTATCAGTTGTCTGATCACTAATACTTAGTTTGGGGTCAGATGGCCGTGTATGAGGTGTCCAAAGATATTTATTTATTTAAAAAACAAAAAAAACCTATCAATAGAATCTTTTCAAAAAATTAAGCACCTACATATATCAATTTGCGTTTTTTCGAAATTTAACCCTAATTAACCTTAACTAATCGATATCATTACTTCATGGTAACTTCTACTAACACGATAATATCCTACAAATAAATATGTATATTATTATAAATGCAAAGGTTTATGGGTTTAGATGGATGGATGTATGTACCTCTTTCATGCAAAAACTAAACAAATATGAATGACGTCTGGCATATTGATTGAGATTATAGTCTGGAATAACTTAAACGACTTTTTATCAACATATCACGCTTAAACCGTGGACGCGAACTCGGTACAAATTTAATCTGGATTATTATTTAACTTGTCAATTTTGTATGGAAAAAAATCCAGATCGAATTTGGATTCATAATATTTAGGTTTATACAAGAATGACTGGAATTATAGTAAAAGATTATAAAGTTGGCACGCAGCAGCGATCCTTCAGAGGCTACCAATAAACTTAGCGAGAGCTGACGTAAATCGTCTCTGATTTCGAACTTCAAGGATCCGAGTAGCCTTAAAATAGCTTCAGTTTTTAGTGCACTAGCTCCGGACCGGACGGCTTTAATGACTTAGCAATTTACTCCTCGAATCAAATCGTATTTTCAGTGGTAGCGGTTAAATCTATCAATGAATTTCCGGCACCAGTTGACACATAATACCTACATATCGACAATCAAACTCCGCGCTGAATGAACAATGCCCGTTTGGTCGTAAATTATTGGTTCTAAGTTCGTGCCGGCGCGTCTGGAAATGCTGTGGCGTAAGGCAAAAAACTCATGGACCGATAACGGAGCTCTGGGCATGTTAAACGTTTTTATTACAGATCCCTAATACAAGGAAATACACAAAATTTCTTAACTGTATTGTTAACCATTAAGGAGTTCAGTTGTCTAAAGCCAAGCCATGTTTATCATAAAAGTGCATTAGGAAGGCTTATGCAAAATTTCAGTACGTTAGTCTAAATAATAATAATGCGTTTTTATTTCAGACTTCAAAATCCATTCTTGTGTGTTAAATCGAGTGGTCTAATTAAGCTTTGCACGGTTTGACCTGCACACTCAAAATACAAATATACTAATACACAAAAGTACACTTCAAGGTAAATAAAAGCTTGTAAAAATCAAGGAATGTTTTAACTTGAGTAGAACATTTTAATGTTTAACTACATATTTCTACACAAATTCAAAACATATTTATTGGAAGCGGATATACATACTCGTATATGTACTTACGCATGTCAAACTACGCCATCACTTCAACTTCTGCTCACATTTCGATTGTTCATAGCATCTTTGGTTTCATATAGGCCCTTAAATAGTAGTAAGTACTATTTGAATTAGTAGTATGTACTATTTAAGGCCATTCGAAAGTAGTGCAGAAGCATTTTTATGCTAAAATAATCAAACATGAGATTTAAATTTATTAATGAGAAACTTACATATTAATTTTCTGATAACATAATACGTCAGAATCTATGAATACATACGTTCTATATTTTTTAATCAAATAATATAATTGACAAATCGGTCCGTGAATTCTTTGCCTTGTAGCCGATTACGCGTCGCACTCGTATATAATAAAAGCTTTATTTGAAAACCGTAAAATGACTCCCGTCTAATATATTTCTTAAGTTACAGTGACAGGTCTGAAACTATAGGAGTTTATTACAGTCGGTAATATATCCTTGTATAATAATTATTTATTTTAATATTTTAAATTATTATGTTATATGGTAATATTATTAATCAATCAGTAACTTATTAAATTAATAACTTATAAATTAATTAGTAATTAAAGTTAAAAAATTAAGAAGATCTTACTAAGAAAATAGCAGCGTTATATGGCTTGGAAACGTCGAAGATGAGATACATACATATATTGAAATCAATATCAATTTTGTAGACCAGCGTGATAAACATTATTTTCTCCAAAGGTTTTTTAAATCTCCAATACAGTTACCACTAGTACTATTAGTTTGAAGTACGAGTGTACATCGTAACGTAAACTTGTTCAATACATTTCATTACACGCAAAAGTTAATAAACTCATACGAGGGTTGTACTATCACAGGATTCCTGTAGTGGTATTTATTAACAAACTTTAAACAGTTTCCCCAAATTTGTATATTTTTCTTTTATCAATTTAGCACCTTCAAACTTCATTTTATTAATATCAATTTCACAGGGATCGTTGACTGAGAATGTTTGAGTCAATAATATTTCCAATAACAATTTGTGTTTTCGATATGTCGCAAAATGTTTTTGAACGGGTTAATTTGAACACAATGTTTTAAAGGTACACAATATTTAAATTGAACATAATATTTAAAATTTGTTTTCTTGTACTATACCTACATACATATATTATGTATACTATAGACAATTCGAAAAGAATGTTTACGCTTCAAACTCGTCTTTTTTAAATAAATACTCATCATATTGAAAAACATTTTACTTGGGCAGTTTTTGTAGATAAATACCTACCTTATATCTTTAATTGTTGAATTGGTCATAGCCCGACGGCTTGTGGTAAGTGATTTATGAAGTTAAACATCAGCAGACGAGGTCAGTACGAGGATAGGTGACCGATGGTGGCAAAAGATTCTTGAGCGTTTTCGTGCTTCGGAGGGCACTGTCGTTCTCGACGCTGTCGGTTCCAAGCAATCGTCAAGCCATGTCACAGGCAGTCGGGCGGCATAAAAACTTACACCTGACTATTGGTTCGAACAATTACCCTCCACCAAGTCGCACTGGTGCAGCGTGGTGGCGTATACTCTAGGCCTGCACAGTCACTAGGAGAGACTATAGTCGTAGGCCATTAGTGGATTTGAAACCAACAGTATGACCGATCAGCTAATGCAGATCTTCAAAATATCACTGCTCATAATCTATCCAGAAGGATATGCAATAATAAGTGAAAATAACGTCCTCTCTTCTACTTTTACTGTGCCTTACAGGGTCCATTTTGTGTACCACTATGACATAAGTAAAACGTATTGTATGAACGCTTTCAGTGCATCTCTATTTAGCGTACTGGGTAGTTGTTGGACGTTTTAAGTCAACGAAGAAAGAAACGAAGAATAATATGTATACATACATATTTACATACTTAATTATCATCTCCATTTTAGGTAGGTAAGTAATACAAATTACAAGTTCTTATATTACTGTCTTATCGCATAGCAATTAATTTGACCCAGTACAATACGATATAATTAGTACGCCCTCTTTAACCCTAGCTACTGAAATCCGAAACTGTAGCGCGCGTGCAAAGACCCAGTGGCTAGACTTATTTGCATGGAATTAATAAGTACAAGTTAATTGATTATATAGTTAGTTAATATTACAGTGATTCATCAATAGGAACTATAGAACTAGGTTCTGCTCGCGACTTCTAGTTTATATCCGCGATAAGATATTGATGCTAAATGAAAATTAAAAAAAAAACACCCTCCCATACCGAACTAGGATTTCCTGTGAGAGGTGTCATATATACATATAAAAACGGTTGTCCAAAGAACAAACACAATATGTCTGTCCGTAACATCTATACCTGAAAAAAGATTTTTAGAAATGGTTATTGCAGCTTTAAGTAAGGAACAGATTTTTATTCATTTCATTTAATTTATATATTCAATTGTTTTTCTGTGTCGTTACGAGTATACACTCTTCCTTAAGAAACTATTGATACGATGCTTTGTGTATGTTTCTTGGCATTTTTCGATGTTTGGTCTGTTTGGTTTACATTTTATTTAAATTTCTCATAAATACACAATCCGCCTACGGCTCTTAGCTGAACAAACTCCATCAAGAATATATTAGATGTCGTCTTCCATAGAAGTTTAATACAAAATACTGACCGCATTCAATTTTATATGCAATTAATACATACACTTTTGTATTATAGTTGAATTATCAAGGAGCTTAGAAAACATTTTAAAAACATTCTTAGTTCAACCTAAATACTTGGTCATCCTAACAATTTGAATACATATTACGACATTTGGAATGTCTTTATGTGCAGGCTGTCGAAAAGAAAAAAATCACCAGCCCATGTTTCAAGTGAGCTGGTATATGTATAGAGACATTTTTGACGTTCTCCCGACATCTAGTTGTATTGTTGATCAAAGGCTGTACAGAAGCAAAGCGAGGAAATACAAACCTGTATGCGCACAGTCCACGGAGCACAGGCCAGATGGCGCCAAACTGTAGATAGGTTCGTCCTTGGGCTTCAACAGCTCTTGGGTGGAGACTGCGTGGATGGTCAGCTCCTAAACGGAAAGGTACAATCAGTTATAAATAAACGCTTACATACTCATAGTTTCGATTCCCTATACCATATTCCCTATACATAAATACAACATAAATAACACTCTGAGCTCATTAATCAGGTAAACATCTATGATTTGAACTCGTAGCCCTCCCAGGCTCTACCAATTAGGCTGCTGGGCAATAATAAAATCCTAACGTGCTCGAATCGGTAGCGGTGTAAGCCTAGTAGTTAATAATTCTGCCTCCTACTTGGGGGTTCCGGCTTCGAATCCCAGGGCGCGCACTTCTGACTATTCGGAGTTATGTGCGTTTTAAACATTTAAATGTCACTCGGTATAACGGTGAAAGAAAACATCGTGAAGAAACCTGTATGCCGGGGAGTTTGCAAACCAATCTGCGCTTGGCCAGCGTGGTGGACCATGGCCGTAACATTTTCATTCAGAGAAGAGACCCATGCTCAATACTGGGCCGTCGTCGTGGGTTGAGATGATGATCTTTATAGATAAGTCGTAGCAACATCGCAACGATATCGTAACTAAAACACAACTGTTATTCACATCCGTCAATCGAAATTGAATGGCATTCGTTTTAAATTTGTGAGATAAAAATATCATGAAAGCAAAGTAATTTCGCAATATATTTTAAACGTCACCCTCTCTATAACGAGACCACTATTCCAAAAGCATGTTTAACGTAGGTTTCGTGGCCGAAGTATATAAAATTATTTCAATGTGTAAAATTAATTTAATTAACTAAAGGTATTTACAAAGCTTTATTTAATTACAAAATTCAGCTGAAAATTATATTAATAATTAAAAATTCCGAAGGCTTTTAATCATAATCGCTCGCATAGTCAATTCATTCATTAATATTATGGAATTTAGTATTCAATATTGAATTTAATGATAGTACCGAAATGTATCGAATTGAGTGATTCAGTTTTTAATCAAAAATTATAAACAGAAATATTATAATGTCGAATATAATATTTGACTATTATAATAAGTCGATGTTGGCAAGTTAAAAGCTCCGCCAAGAGTGAGGAATAAAATAATAAGTAAATGCATAACGGCAGCTTTCTGTGCTTTTTTCCGAGGTAGCACATATGTATGTATTTTGTAAAACTTTGAAGATAAGCATTTTAAATGTAAACGGGTACTCGCGATCTGTTTATTACTATTCCGTTATTTGGACCAAGTTGCATGGGGTATGGACAAGACTGCGGCGGCGGGGAGAATCTCTTGACAGGTGACATTTGACACTTACACTAATGACAAATAAGTCTCAGTACCCGTTTGTATTTAAAAGATTTAGTATGCGCGACGACATTAGTTAAAAAACATAAATTTAAGGATCAAGACAGAACTCTGTGAGAGACGGAAAAATAGACAGGATGCCGAACAAACAGTTTTATAAAGTCCTAATTGAACCTTTTGGATCCGCATCCCTAAAAATAAAATAATATCAAGCTTAAAAAATGTACTTAAATATTTCTAAACAAACTAATAACAACCGAACATAACATAAAACATGTATAATAAAGAAAATCACGTAACTGCAACGAATGTAAAACCAAAAATAATCTAAATAATGTCGGAATAACCTAATCTTTATAACTGGAATGAAGAAATTAGCACCCATCGAGTGAACACGTGCCTTCGATATTTTTCTGATGTTAATATTAAATCGAATGTTGAAGAGGTGGCTAATAAATACTGAACAATATCTATTTTTAAATACGTATGCTTTCTCCGATCTTGAATGAACGGCAAGACGACCCTCCTCGTAATGTGTTCGTAGGAACCGGTCTAAGATATAAGAGAACTCCCATTTATAATTCAAAGAAAATGCTTTCGGTATTTCACTTTGATACTGTTTTTTGACGCGGCACAAAAACATTTGATATCTCGAAATGACAAATTGTTCCTGCATGGTAAATTTTGATAATCTTGTGGACAGATTTTATTGCAAAATGTATGTATGTATCATAACAAAACATTTCATCACCGCAGAATCATAATAAACATGGGGTTAGTGCCAAGTTTCCAGTTTAAGGAAAAATAATCAGGTCGTCGCGACCAGTTTACCTACAGTATGGGAGTTAGTCTAATTAATTAATTTACTTTAATTATTTAATAATTGGTAATAAAATCAACTTTTTTATAATTAAAAAATAAAATAAATTAAAATATAAAGTAGAATTCGAATATACCTAATAAAAAAACAATATTGAAAAAAAATCTGGTAAACTTCGTAAAAAAAATAAACAAACGTCACGCCTAACATGTTTTGTGAATGGTTGTAATTAGACAGAAAAAAAGAAACTCACATTTTTTATACTTCATTATTTTATATTTGACGCTGAGAAATATGCCGTACATGGTAGAAAAGGTGCTTGGTCGTGGTGCTTGGTCGTGAATTTAATGCGTATAGCGACAAAATCGCTCGACGCTTGCTCCGCAATGCAAAGTGTTAGCTTTTTGACAGTGTCAGCTATATCCGAGCTGATTTGTTCGCAACAGCTGCAAGAACGCACCTATTAACCGCTGATACATGTTTGTCAGCCGGCTATTAGGAAGAAAGAGATAAAATTTTGGAATCATCTATATGAGAGC
Source organism: Asbolis capucinus (assembly GCA_018249125.1). Classification (NCBI taxonomy): domain Eukaryota; kingdom Metazoa; phylum Arthropoda; class Insecta; order Lepidoptera; family Hesperiidae; genus Asbolis; species Asbolis capucinus. The sequence goes on from DWJZ01008486.1 coordinate 7,514, forward strand.
GAGATCGATTCATTTCTCCGATTCACGGGCGATATTTATTTGCTGCATCGTGACACTCGAGAAAAATTCTTGTACCGAAAAATTTTGAATTGGTTTATAAATGCGACATCTGCGCTGGCAGGTCATTTTTCTTGTTACTATATAAAGAAAAATTGGTCAAGGAGTGTTAAATTTTCTTCGCGATCGGACTAGTTTTTCGGATTTTAACGATGGAAGTTGAAATTGTTCGGATATCAGTAATCGGATGATATTGTGTTAAGAATGAAATTGTTTGTATTTGTGGTGTCTCGGGTGATATTGTAGGTATTTTAGTTATTTATCGCTACAATAGATTCTCACCAGACGGCAACGCACGCCTTTTATTACGTCATTATACGATTGTTTATATAACACGACAGATATTTGTCAACATCCCCGTATTCTTACTAACACGTAAAATGACGATAGTGATCGGCAACGAAATGTACGCGTGACATATTTTTATTACCAGCTACATAAAGCTATTATAAATCGTATTAACTTTTTATTTGAATGCACCTTAGAAATTAAATTAAGGTGATTAACTTATTGTTAACATTTTAAACACACTTATTTATCTATACTATAATAAAACTGAAAGTGCATTTTTCCTATGCATTGAATATTTTTTCAAAATTTTGATGAGTGGGGTGACTCTAATATAGAGATAGAGTACGAAATTTTTTTTTGGAATTATTGTCTGTCTGTCTGTCAATCTGAAAGCGCCTCACGTGAAAACCCGCAGACAGATTTCGATGAAACTTTCTTAAGTTATTACTTATATTCCCAATTAACATTTAGGATACTTTTTATTCCGAAAGATTCCCGGGTTTTCCTGGAATAGGAGAAGAAAGTTCGTATGGGAATATTCTTAAATGTCAACCGATTTGCTTGAAATTTGCAACAAACATGCCTTATTTAAATTAATGAAATAAATGTTTCTCAGTTTTTTGATATTTTGTTATGAAAAGAAAAAAAAACAAAATAATGTGAATATTTTGAAATTTTCTATATAAGATCCTGACTAATACGTGTATGTGATTACCTTGAATTTGAAATTGACGTATTCTTAATATAATACCTTTAATATAAATTCAGCGTTTCTTCAATTTCATCCTGTACAGGATAGGAAAGGTGGATAAAATGTTGTACTAAAATGACTCTCTGTATATGTAGTAAGTTTATTTTTGGAATTACTTTAAATTTCGAGAAATTCTTATCATTTAGGAAACTTTTCATCCCTAATTATACCAGAGTTCCCTTGAGATACGGGATAAAAGTTTGTATGGGATTTTTGGTCCACGGGTAATAAAAAAACAATGTACATATGTAAGTAAGTTAAGCTGCGGATACAAAAGTTGTCAATAAAGGTTTCAGCATCAAATAAAAAATATGTATTTTTAAAATTATTGTAAACTTCAAAAATAACAAACGGATTCTAATGTAATAAAAAGAGACTCTTTTATGTATACGAGTACAGCTCATTGATAAAAAATCTCAAAAACTTCGTATAAAATTAAAGTGAAATTATAAATGAATGAATGAATTAAAATTGAATGAATTTGTGAAGTGCAGTTAAAAATGAGTGTTTTAGGGGTGATTGATAAATTCGAAGTTTGTGTGAAAAATGTATGATAACTACTACAGTGGGGTGACGGCACGGCAGCGGACCGCGGGGTGGATTAAACGAAAATAGCAACATTATTAATGAGCCTTTCAAAGCCCACAAACTGAATATGAGAATTAGAGAAATCCGCTTCGAACATAATAATAATAAAATCTTCATAATTATAGACACTTGTTTTAATAAACCAAAAAAAATACCCACGACCCAAATTTCTTTGACAGCTAGGTAATAAGCGGACACGTGTCTACGAGACATTGATTTCTTGTATTTAGATTTTACGACCTTGTGCCTGCGATGTTGTCTGCTGACATATTTTACTTGCAGTAGAAAGGGAAACTAGTTTATAAGTACGTGGAAGCTTTTACCCATTCTACTGCTTTATAGTTCTGCTTCTCATTATTATGGAAGCATCCAGAATGGTGGTAGATTCAAAGGTGCGATTCAAGCTGTGATGTAAATCTGTCAATCAGACTCGCAAATTAAAAAAATAGATTTATTTTTAAACATGTATGTATACATACATATAATCTTAACTACCTCTGAATTTAAAACAATTTTTAATCAATTAAATTATGTAGGAGAGAGAAATATATTAATTATATTTTTAACTGACAAAAGAAGAAGGGGATCTTAAATCGTCTATTGTTTTTAATCTTAGAATTCCGCGACTTCCTTCTTTAAACAAGGTAACAAAACCCATACCAGACCAGCATCTTGGGGATAGCCATATCCAAGATAATAACCTAAGCCCCGCAAAACGAACAGAAAGTGAAGACACAAAGACAGATAACCATAGTAGTCATAAAAATACTAGGTAGAACAGTTTCAACATGACTTTATATTCAGTTAAGTTTCTTCAATACTAGAAAGATCTATGTAAAAACACATCGCCGTGAAGCTTAAATTGCTATTAAAAATATTATAATTTGCTTCCTTAATGTTTTTAAAGTAATTTCCTAAATATAAATGAAAAATATACATGAAGTGAGAACCCGGAATAATATTAATTTACGCGCAAGTACAGTGGTAGGAAACATTTGACCCTATATCAGTATAGAATTGGGCCTTTCCACCGTAGGCTACGAAGTTTGCGCTTAACAGATAATGAAATTAAGTGAATACCTGCTTCGCAGAATCTAATTGAAAATGCTAAATCCTTTTTTTCCTATTTTGTATATAAAATACTGATCAATTAACTAAAATATGAGTACTTCATATGTATATATATATATATATATATATATATGAATATATGTATATATATATAAATATATGTATATATATATATATATAAATATATGAAATTGAAGCCTTCACAGTCTTTCAGCTTATGTAGATCGTAACGTGTAACGCTGTTGGCAAAAAAATATAATCACAAAAGTGTACTTGTATACACAATTGCAAAAAAAAAATGATAGATATATGAAGATTTTGACTGGATGCAGAATTAAAACCTGAGACCCACTGTATAATTGTAATATTTTTTGAATACGTAAATGAAAACTGTTTATTTCGTCTTAGGAACCAAACGCGTACTTAACGAAAGTCAAAATTTTAGAATACAAAGATATATGTAAATCCATCGTAGAATAAGTTATTGCTTGACATTGATCCCATCTGATGGAAAGTAGCGTTAATTTTTAAGATGGGCACACTAGTTAATGCCTATTCACTCTCCACTTGGAGACTACCACATCATACATAGGCGGGACACCGACGCAAGCAAGTTATTTTATATTTAATTCCTTCGCGGTACAATGAGTATACACCTGTTTATTAAAAAGAAAAGAATAAACAACAATCTGCACTGTAGCATCATGGATTTCACCTACGAGCGGAATCAAAATCCCACTCCGGTCCGCTAATGGATTTGTAGCTAAGCTGGTCAAGTCAGCATCGTAGCATTGGGATAGTGTTCCGTAGGAAACTCTTAAACTAAACTAACTCTCTCAAGAGTAAAGTTATTAAAAATAGTACCAGGAGTTTTTTCCTCCGTTTTTTTTTTCTGGCCTACACTAAGTTACTTAGGCTAAGCAATATTGTAATATTCTAGCAAAGCCGATGACTTGTAGATAGGAATTCTCTACCGAGACTTTAGGCAATACAGCGGGATTGGTTATCGATTTTAAATCCGTAACCGTTTTTAAGGTATCTTAATATGAATGTTTG
>DWJZ01008487.1:0-11326 GCA_018249125.1 Asbolis capucinus
AGTATTAATATAAACATAATTGTAATTTTAAACTTAATGTCTGTACTTTTAAATGTTAATCACGCCTATAATTGGCACATGTCATGTGTATCTTATAAACATAACTCATGTAAAGTTTGTGTGTAACGCTGTTGGTGTGTAAATAACTAAATAAATAAATAATAATTGTCAAACATCACACCAATCCGATGAGGATTGACGTTCATACTGCGGTGCCCGCTTAGTTAATTTTTCTTTTGTGTTTTTACTTTGTATTTTTTGCCAACTCTACCATAGTAAGGTATGATAGCGATCATGATGTCACAAGATGGTGACAAAATATTCCTTTCAAAGTTTAAACACACTATACACTGCATCAGTGAGTACAAAATTGTCTGAACCTCGCTCCACGAGAATGCATTTAGTGCGTTAATAAATATAGCCTCATGTTAATACTTTTCTTTTCTCTTTAGTTATGGTTCAGCGAGGGCGCCGACTGGGTGAGAACTCTCCATTCTAGGTGTAGAATACCTGAGGTTGACAGAGAATGCTTTCTAGCATTACGTCCGCCTTCAGTACCGCTGCTTCTGCAAGGATCAATAATAATATGTATATGGCTAGGCATTGCCAGGTATGTTGTGGAATGCTGTATTGCACACTTTGCCGGCAATTTATACATAAATGTTATTTTTTCCGACATCTGTAACAACATCAAATTCAGTTGTTTATAATAAAAAGTATTTTTAACTTACCTCGGTATAAGGTAAATAGACAGGTTTTGAAACACGCAGAAGACGCCGACGCACAGATCGGCCACCGCGAGATTCGCCAGAAAAAAATTGGTTATCGATCGCAGACGCCTGGACAGCGTCACGACCAGGATCACCAGCAGGTTGCCTGGGAAACAAACACAACGCTCCTAAGTTATTATCCTCAACCTACTCGGAGTCAACGCAATGCGCATTGTAAGTATTACTAAATACTACTTGTCAGGTGTCGCTCAAAATTTAATGGAACTGCGTGACATGTATGTAGCTTTCGATTAAAAAAACTGATTAAAATCAGTACGCCCAATATAAGTTTATGACATAACATGTATAGAGAAAATGCTAACAAACTGAGAACCTTGCCCTTTTTTGTGGTCGGTAAAAAAAATATCAAAGTGTGAACTGAGGTGCACGCCGTCACAGCTGTACGTATGTATGTTCTCCAGTTAGGGGTGTTGTCATGTTGTCAATGTCGCCGCGGTAGGAATCATAGCTCGGTTACAATGTAATTTAGTTTTTCAATGCACCTACTGTAATGTTCGCGTAGAACAGTTTTCTTCCGTAATGTCCTCCTCCGAGTCCCAAAAACGTTCGAACAAATATTTATATATTTATAAAAACAGAGTTACTTTCAAATTCATAATATCAGTAAGGATTTTAGCTACTTTTTTCGTGTACAAGGTGGCCATTATTATTACAAGTGACAAATGTGAACCCTCTACCAGAATATTGCGACACACAGGAAGCAGACCGATCTGTTTTTACGGACTATGACATTTTTAAACTACTCTTTCAGAGAAAAAAAGCATCTCTTAATTAAGTTTTCTTTTAAAAAGATTATGTTGGTTATGATCTGGCAGATTATTATACTATATTCTTATGCACATAGCGTAAAGTCTGGGTTTTTAAAGCGGGTATTTTTATATATTTTTTTTAACGACTTTGGTACCGTCCTGGCTTATCATTTCGGGTGGTAAAAAAATTATAATATCTCCCTACAAATTGACTCGTCTCCAGTATATGTACATATAGAGAGAAGTTAATAAGTTATTGTTGATGAAGTGTGGTGTGCTTTTTGGCTTCAATCCATCTATGGCTCATTACTGTGTACGGGTCCTCTCAGTATGAGCTGAGGAGGCGTAGAGCATACTCCACCACTCTGCTCCAATGCGGATTGGTGCAGGGGCTAGTGGCTAACCCAAGTGTCGGAAAGTTTTATGCCGCTCGAATGCCTCCGACATTACTTAACGATCGTTATCTTAGGGCAACAACTGGGACCGATGGCTTTAAGTGCCCTCCGAACCACAGAAGCGATCATGAATTTGTTGCCACTGACGGTCACACATCCTTCTACTGACCGCGCCCGCTGTAGCTTATCTTTTTCGATCGCTAACAGTCGAAACAAGCCGCCGGGGATGTCTTTTTAATGGTCTGCAGTTGCCAACTTTTACAAATTAAGTAGATACACTCGAATTAGTAAAATGTCCCAAAAAGTAGGCCGCTTTGATTAACATTTTCATCCGTGTAATTAGATGGCGCCGTGAATTTGTTTCCTTTCTGGAGATCTTTTAAAAGGGAACATTAATCTCATTACGAAATGAAGTAGATTTTGTCGTAAAAGCAAGGGAAGGTAACCGCATTATAAATATTACGGATAATTAAATTATTGTAAATCAAAGTTGAAGCCTTTCTTATGCCGTTCGGTACACTGCAGTCTGAAAACATTTTATACTACCCCATTACAAATTTGTATTAAAACATATTATGTAAGTATTATATAAAATTTGATAACCAAAAGGGATTAAAATATAGAAAACTAGAAAACAACGTAAAACTTTTACCGTTTGTAACCAGAATAAAATAGCTTGTTATCTCGTGTAATAAAACTAGTGAAAATATAGTACTTGAGGGAGCCACGCACGCCCCGCGCACACCCGAACAACAAGCATCACATACAGCCGGACCCTACACGAGTACGTGCTGTAGGCCCGGCGCGGCGCGGCGGCGGCGACTACGAGCGCCCTTCTCCTCGGTAAAATGGTTTATTACTATCCTTTCTAATATGATTGTGGATATTACTCTTTATTATTGTATTGTTGTATAAGCGTTCATAGGCCGGCGGCTCGTGTCGTTGTTTCGGTTGTAGCCGACCCAACAAGGTGAGCAACAGCGGGCGCGGTCGGCAGGAGGATGGGTGGCCGCTAGTGGCGAAAAAATCATGAACGCTTCCGTGCTTCACAGGGCACGTAAAGCCTTCGGTCCCGGTTGTTATCTTTAGATAGCAATCGTTAAGCTATGTCGGAGGCCTCCGGGCGGTATAAAAACTTCTGACACATGGAATGGCCACTAACACCTTTTTCTACGAAAAAAGGTCTGAAATTGATGAATTAGGACAGGATAGAAGTTTGCAAGGAAGATCTCTATTAGCGAAGATGTACTCGCAAGCGTAATAGTTTGTGTCCGTGCACGAGATGTGGTACGAGGGTTGCATTATCGTCTGAAGTTGTCATGAATCCAACCAGGGGGCTCGCTCGCGAATGTTCAATTATAGATCCGGAAAATGTTTGTGGATGTGTGTTAAAATGGGTTTAACACACATCAAACAGTGACAGCGTTAGTGAAACCGAAACCCCGCCTCACATCTAAGATCATGTACGTATTATATATATGAAGCGTACATGTCCCAGCGGCGTCTGTCCATCCCGAGCGACCAGCCTGGCCAAGCGACAGCGGGCGCGGTCGGAAGTTGGATCCGTGACCACTAGTGGTAATCGTGTTCAGTAACTTGTATTCCTCAGAGGACGCGTAAAGCTATCAGTTGGTTGTTATGAGCGGCAGTCGTTCAGCAAAATCGAAGGCAAGCCGGTAATAAATCTTTCCACAATTGAGTTAGCCATGGACACCTTGCAACAATTAAAGCGACGTGGTGCAGCTTACTGTAGGCCTCCTCCGTTATAACAAAAGACACCTGACATGCTCAAAAGTTGCCTGTTAACAGGTTCACCGCTATAATTATGAGCAAATATTGTTGTGGGAAAAAATATAATGTTTTAATTGAAGGTCGGTCCGGCGTCAGATACGACTCATGTTCTCGGGCTTTTACTGTTAATCTTAAGTGTGGGAATCGCTGGCAAAGGTGTGTCTTAAAGGAGATGAGCCGCCCTTTTTGTTGATAAGCTGAATGAAATGAGATTAGGTTAAATTAATTAGGTTAAAAACAGACAGAGAGCCCGCAAGCAGGCGTCGAACCCTAATAAATACGGCCCGTATCCTTCTTCGAACTCACTCTTGTGTTTACATTGGCATGCGTGGGTTGCTATTTAAAATACTTCTAGTATAAGCCTTAGTATGGCGATTTACGTTTTTAAATAGAAATGATATGCCAAGCAGATATACAGTGAAGCAGCCGACTCCAGCTCCGTCGCTCGCTCACTTAACTTAATCATTTTTAAGGTATTAGTTTTAAAGGTGAGTCGAAGAGTCTATTTTGCCTTTTTTATACTAATGAAGTGCCTTTCTTGAACAGTCATAAGCTCGGGAAAATGAGCTTATACATATGTATATTATTACAAATACATACGTATTACAATTACACGTATGAATGTATTTTGATTTTACATATGGCAGTGGTTTGTATTTCTAGATTACACGAGGTTCAGTATGGAGGCTCTTCTTAAAGTGTAACCTTCCCTTCAGTCGGTACGAACAAGTCGCTCTGCTTTGTCATTTGTTGTGTGTATTGTGAACTGGAATATTTATTCAATTTCAATATGTTTCCAAGTCGCCATAACATAGTGTTTTACATCACAATATGTACGTATTGTGTCAGCTATATTGCTCTGAGACCGTTTATCAGTTCGTCCAACGTTCGCTGGGCTACTCTGCCAGTGAGATTAGAATGATATTTCTTTAATGCTTAACATAAATCATCAAGCAGCACGCGACCACCTACAAACTTCTGAGTAAGATTATGATTTGAGTGAGAGTTGTGTAAACTAATTACGTCGAGTGCGTCTGTAATTATAGAGGGATTTTAGAGTTTATAATTACCTGATGAACACTAACAGCAATGCAAGCCGTAACTGTAACACTGCTGGGCTCAGCTGTCCTCGCACAATGTGAGGGGTACTCCATAGTCCACCAAGCTGCCACGGCCAACTACGACTTGCTAGACTTCACATGCCTTCGTGAACCTTATGGAGACTTCTCAAGAGTGCAGATTTCCTTCATCGAAGCGAGTGATAATTAACTTTCAATTCGTACATATTTTTTAGTAATTCAAACTGAGGAACCCTGGTCCGAGAGATCAACGTTGAAACCGTCAGGAGTTAAAAGTTTACTCACCAAAAAAGCAACAACAGAAGACGATAGTGTAGAGGGTGATGAAGATAGCTCTGACATCGGTCCGGTCGAACACAAACTCTTCATCCTGGAAGGTATCAGTGTGGTTGACCCCCGACCCGTCGAACGACGTCCGGTTCAAACGATCCGAGACATTATTTGAACTGGAGGCGATGAAATACCTCATGTTGATCATTTCTCAATCAACAGATTTATGACTGGAGCTGATATATTGTCTTATGGGGCTCCATTTTCTGAAACAATGATAAGATTTATTTTAATTTAGGAATAAGAAAAGCCAATAAAGTGCAAGTCGAACGTAGGAAGGAGCCGACTACCGTGCCATGATTAATTTTTAATAAATTTATAATTTTATAAGTGTTCAGCGCCACCCGCGGACACATTAACAGCACTAAACACGGTGTTAGGTACTAACGCATTAACTGCATTTTGCCTCCGGGATTTGTTAAAATGTCTCCAAAGATCAAGAAAAAATATGGCATGTATATCCTTGTATAAACAGAAAATAAACAAAAAAAAACAAAAACAGTAAATATTAGTTAAAAAAGTTATCGCGTCCTTAGCATGGTTCTCTCGGAAATAAATATTAGTCCAGTTTACTAAACATTTCATTGAAATCATCTTATTATTGCGTCTTCAATGGAAATAATGGTTTTACGAGTACATCTATACAAAATGAACCGTCCGCACGTCCGTCACACCAACGTCTTTTATACATTTAAGTTTACAACACAGGCACAGGAGTTAATAAGCGGTTTCTGCAGGACATGATAATAAAAGAAAATTCATTCGACTCATTTCCTTCCTTTCCCTTGACGTCTACCCAGTAGTAGGGCAGGAGTCAACTGGTAACTGAGAAGCCCCGCAGCATGCCAGTGGCCTGCTGTGGGATGTTATATAATGCTTCGGATGACCTACACGCGCACCGGGCGCTGCTACTGATCACTACGGAGCAGGCTCATCCATGCTTATCGTATCGTTATCGTATCGTATCGTATTATTATAGCCAACGTAGACAGCTTACCATGAACCACTCCCCTTACCAAAACTAGTAATCGTCATTCATTCATTTATTCATATTAACGTTTACAATTTTACATGTGTACTGAGTTTTACATAATAAAGTTAAATATTAAATGTTTATGTTCAGACAAATAAAAAAAAAATTCAAAATCATTTCATTGGGTCCAGGTCTTTCCTAAGAACGTCCGGTAATGGATTTTTCCAAAATATTTCCCATGGACGAACAGCGACCAGTCTACTATTTTCTATATTATAAAGAAGAAAGATTTGATTGTTTGTTTAAATTGAATAGGATCCGAAAGTATAGGACCGATTTAAAAAAATCTTTTACAATTAGGATCCTACATTATCCTTGATGAACATAGGCTATATTTAATATGAGACAAAATAAGGATACGCATGAAAATTTCGATAAGGTAACCGAACCAAACGTGTGAAAAAAACCTTTTATCGCGTACGCCGTATGCCGGTAATTATTGACTATAGGTCAATATAATGCACTACAGTTTTACAGAAGACATCCTTATCTCCGGATAAGTGCGCGATACCAAGTGTCTGACTGTACGATTACTTTATTGCGGTAACTATATATATATACATATGTATATATATATATATACTATATATATAGTATATATAATATATATACATATGTATTCGATATGTATCTTTTGAAATGACTGTAAAACCCTTTTTTGGGTTTAGGGAGCAGCGTGTTGGTGGGTGCGGTGGTGTGCTAGCCTCACAGGTAGCTGAGGTAACGGGAATACACATATTATTCTCCACACTTTGTCACCTGTCAACAGTCTGTAAAGTAGATTTTTTCCCGCAAATGTTGAAAATCGTCGTTCATTATACATCAGCATTATATATGTATAAACTGGGTTCTGTTGCGTCGTCTGCACTGGCGTCGACCGCCGCACCGCCGCCGCGCCGCCGCGCCCGTGTGGCGCGTGTGGCGCGTGTCGTACTTTCTTGTTAGCTGTTACTGTAGCATCCTCCAATAAAGGTGTTCATATTTTTTTATCAATAACTGTTAATGTTAAGTGCTTTTTATATCATTATTAATATGTCGTAATTTGTTTATTTCAATTATTAATATTCTTCTAACCGTACTATAACAAAAGCTGTCTTAACAAAATCTTATAAAAATAATACGTACGAATTACGGAACCCGACATTTTTCTTCTAAGTGCTCGCACTTGACACTATTTTTATATTGCTTTGCGTCGTGATACATTAGGATTTCTGGCGTCATTTATACTCATGTTTTTTTAGTGAATGTAAATAAAAAGCGGTTATAAATTATATCCTGTATACTACGAGTACATATAAAACATAGATAATATCTGCAAACAACACACAAGCGTGGTATTCATGAATTGTGGCATGTTGTGAAAAACATGTAGGTAACGTGGCCCACGCTGGCGCTGGTCGCTGGATGTTGAACAGACGCTAATTCTGACCTAAATGTAACCCGATGAAGAATATACTGCAGTTCACTATTTACATTAAAAACGATGTTGTAATCAGATCGCCGGTGAAAAAGTTTAATCGTGTTCGCTTCGTTCGTTTTCCAGTTAACCGATGTAATAGAGCAACTTTTTATTTATTTTTATGTGGTGTGCAGGCAAACAAGTGGAAGGGTCACCTGATGGTAAATGATCACCGACACCATGGAGATTGGAGTGTTACTAATGCAGTGCCTGCTAGGAAAGAAGTTATAGAGCCGCACACGCGGGGAACAAACACGACAGCACCTGACCCCAGATACACCCACAATAAATCACTTCAGGACAAGTGACAGAGGAAGAATGGGAAGTAAGATGACTGAAGGCCGTGGAGAGAAAGAGGAGAACCGGCTCTTAAGCCCCCAGCCGGAACATGACAATTCGTTTGGATTGAAGTAAAAGGCTGGTAGCCAGCGAGACGGGCTTCACAATAAGACAATAATCCTTCTACGCAGCCTTACCACCGAGAAGCTGACTTTTGTATGACACCCTGGTTGGCTAGCATGGGATTGAGTTTTATATTCTAAGCCACCCCAATACGAAAAAATCAGGGTATTTCTTCTCCTGGTAGAGTGCGTTCATCTTTATTCACGTTTTTCCCATCGTATGGGATCTGACGTATCAGGATCTAGACCTGCACTCGGCCTCACTCATCACGAACGTAAATGTTTATTAGGGACACATTCCCCACTGAACCGCCGATATTAAAAACAATACAAAATAACAAGATAAAATTTTAAACGGCGTCGTTAATTGAAATATCCAAGCAAATCATAAATCTCTAGAGCAATGAGCAATATTCGATTTGGACGGCTGTAACTACTTCAAATTTATTGAACCATCAAACAGCTTTAAATGCTAACGCAATAAAATCTTACGAGCTTAAAAAATAAATAAAGATAAAGCCGGAGGTCTTTATTCATCGGTTTATCTTTGATAATCTTCGATTTAACAAAATTAAAAATTTACAAATACTGACCTAAGCTTTTACAACATGATTTTTCATTAAACACACAAGCTAGCACACGAATACCTGATCGTATATTCACCGGATATTAGGTAAACTAGCATGCCACGAACGTGTTGTCGCCCAAGAACAAGATGACGCACCAGCAGGTTCATTCAACAGGCTCATCCTATTAAGAAAAAACAGTACATTGGAGAAGTATGCTGGGTCAATAATAATTTCCCAAGATGGTAATATTGATGATAAAGTGGTTGCTGACCGTACAGGTGATGCTTATAGTCAGCCAGAGATGCTGATGAAGAGAGAGATGAGATCCAGATGGTTTAACGATGGGTGCCGTCCATAGGAGGATGGGTGACCATAGGTGGCCAAAAATCGCTTTTAGGATGCATTAAATTTTTGACACTTAAATTAGCCAGTTACCCCTCTACCAATTCGAACTGATTGGGGGATCGATGAATACGAGTTGAGACCCATTCTTACTGGTAAACCAGCAATGAATTGAAGCCCAGTTGAAGATAGGTTGATACTACTACGAATTGACTCCCCATTTAATGAGTTCAAAATACAAACCATCCAATAACTCACATACTTCCGCTGGCTATACTGATTTACTGTTGGCAATAATATTCTAGAACCGATCCAAATATGGAAATCAAAGTCAATCTTCAAAACGTAATACATATCGGCGAATGGAACTCTTGGCATAGTTCGACGGAGCTCCCTGACTTGGCAGAGGGTGGGCGTACAGCTCTAATAGATCAAGATCCCAGTAATGACAGGCTACATCTTAGGTAACTGTACTTTTTTACAGTTTATTGAGACTAGTATTACGAGTATAAATGTGGGAGTACTCGTAACTCTTTTTGTCTGTTACGGTTCGACGCCTAATACACTCAACTAATTTGTTTAACTTGAACTCAGAGGTAGACTAGTGCTTCAGGAGGAACATAGGCCACTTGAATATAATGGAAATGAACGTTTGTTTGGAAGTTCGTCATTGCTGTAGCTGAAATCTTGGGATTTCGTATTTTATCACAACTTCAAATGACTCCAACAAGTGATACAATTAAAAGATCTTTGTCAATTTAGCTGCAGCCAATCAAATACGGATTATTAAGGATCCCTCAAAACTAACCCATCAGATGTCGGTCAATACTACACGAAATTGTGCAACAAGTACTAGATTTTGAATAAAACAGAATCATCAAAATCGGTAAACCCAATAAACATTAATAACGTACACTAAGAAAAACAAGAACAACAAGAAAAAAACGAATAGTTCAAAAACTTGTCGTCAGATGTCGATAAACACAACATTAAACTACGGGACAAGTACTATCTTTCGAATCAATAAGTAATCATCAAAATTGGTACACCCAGTAAAAAGTTATGAGGTAAAAATAATTACTTTTATCAATTAAAAAATCGACTTCAAATGCGTCCGACAAGTGGAAACAATAAAACTATAATTTTCAACGTACTCAAAGTAACATTAACATACGGTACAAGTATTACCTTTAGAATTAAAAAAGAATTATTAAAATCGGTACACCCAGTAAAAAGATATGAGGTAGAAATGAAAAGAAAAATATCAAAAGTAAAAATAACTCCAAAACTGCTCGTCAGATGTCGCTCAAAATAAAATAGGACCACATAACTAGCACATCATCATTGATCAAATATTCTTACTTCAGAAAAGAACTATCAGGTCTATTTATAAGATAGGGTCACGGACCTCATTGCGTGATAAATTCAAAGAAATAGATATTCTTACAGTTGCGTCCCAGTATATACCTATATAGCAACATTGTTTTGATACGGAATAATATAGGTTCATTTAAACTGAACAGCGATGTTAACAGTCGGGCAGCAAGAACCTGCTAGTAACGTCCTTGTTCACACAGATGAAGTCGCTTTCAAAAGCTTTTAAATTTTGACTAAATGCAGATTATTTTATACTTTTACAATATTATGAAATTAGTAGTCTGGGTAAGGTCCCTATAATACTTTAAATGGATATATGGAGATATTTGTATGTCAAATGTAAAACAATTACTTTTGTAACTAGTTTTGGATCGTACTCGTAGCTATTGCCTAGTTTGCCAGGTCCCACTCGTAAATAATGTTCACCTGTAATGTATTTTTAATGGCTTCCGAAGGGTATTAAGAAGTCTCGTTAATAATATGATACCTTCACAGCGGGTGCTGGTCGTTACTAGAACTAACGTCTGGAATTAATGTTTTTATAAGACGAGGCGGGACAGGACCTGGTGAGCAGCTGTGACCGCTGCTTCATAAAGTGTACCAGGACAAGAGCCTTCCCCTCAGACGTATTACGGTACCATCTAGCGCTGGAGTTGTGTATCTCAAACCGATAACCACAAACACAATTATTACCATGTGACTGGGTTGTAGCCCTGACCTCACTGAGTCTTTGATCATAATATTTATGAAATGAAATGAAAACTGTTTATCTCGTCTTAGGAACCAAAAGCTTACTTAAATAAAGTAAAAAATTTACAATACAAAGTCCCTACTTGAGTTATAAATTTATTAACAATATATATATATATATATATGTATGTATATATATATATATATAAATGAATTCTTTGATTAAGTCTAAAGTCTCGATAGACAATACCTATCTGTCATCGGCTTTATAAATAATACAAACTTAGGACTATGTACACTAGTGTAGGCCGGAAGGAAAA
>DWJZ01008488.1:0-11325 GCA_018249125.1 Asbolis capucinus
GCCGCGCAGTTGAGCGTTTGATAGATACCTACATGAAACGAAAGAAAACCGCGTGGTGCACCACACTATAGATACCGGCAACTTCTTGAGCATTGAGCTTGACTGCGCAGTAAACTGTATGTCGCTATCTGTACCTACGTTCTGCACTGTGAAGGCTCCAACTGAGCAACATCGACCCAAATATTATGAGTTTTGTCCAAAACGGGAACATCAACCATCGCATTACATTTAAAATAATTTATATAAGTAAAATATATTCATTGAACTTTCTTGCAAATAAAAGTATGTGAGCGATTTTTTTGTATTATTTCTAGAGGTCCGCGAAATATAATAAAGTGGCGCTAGGGATCCGCACTCTACACGACTGTGCCTGTGTCCATTCCTACTTCTTACTAATATCCTACTTCCTATCCCTTGGCATGTCTAATGTTATTGTAATGTATGTTTCCAGCCGCACGTGTCGCAAGCGCCGGTGAGCCTGGTGGACGGCCACCCGCGGCGGACGCGCGTGCCAGAAAAGCCCAACTACCCCCTCAGTCTCTGGTCCATCATGAAGAATTGCATAGGTGAGATAACGAAAACTAAGTGCAGCATGAAATATAGAATAATGGATCCACTTTACTTTGTTTATAACCTGTTTAGTCGTTTTTGTTAATAATTTTTATTTTTTATTTTTACGTAATTAGTTGTAGCTAAAAAACAAACTTACTTATAAAACTTTACTTCTAATATTATTATGTTTCAGGCAAGGAGCTGTCGAAGATCCCCATCCCGGTGAATTTCAGCGAGCCATTATCGATGCTGCAGCGGCTGACGGAGGACTACGAGTACTCGTCGGTGCTGGATCAGGCAGCTCGCTTTAGCGACCCGGCGCACCAGCTTGCCTACGTCGCCGCCTTCACCGTCTCCTCCTACGCTACCACAGCCTGCAGGTACATTATCACACGAGTTAATCTTGGTATTATACTATAACCCCCGGGTCCTGATGGTATCTCTCCAGATATATTTGGTACTAAAATAGTATCATCTGGTACCACACTTATACCACCCACGCTGGTGGTCCCACGCCGGTACTACCTAGTATCATACCGGTTACACATACTACTCTAACTAGCTACTCTAACTCTAATTAACTAGTACCACACCAACAACATTTTAACAGTCTTTATAAAAACCCCGTTTAGGCAGCACCGCTGTCGCTGATTAACTTGACATTTTAACTAAAGGTTGTAAATTGTATGTAATTATCATAATGTATGAGCTGAGGAAAAATCTTTCTTCTGAGCTGTATCATTTCCTATTTATAATAGCACCTTTTTATCACAGATTACTCTATAAAACAGACCAGATGTGGAGGAAAGCAATGCTAGGATGTGTCAAAATATCCACTAAATACTTTTAAAGATTTGTCAATTTACTGCATCATATGGTAAATAATAATTATGATTTGTATACGGTCGTAAGGTCGTTTAGTGTATTTTATTCCATAAACAGCTCTAGATACAAGATCTATATAGACGGACTACATAAGTTTCTCATTTGTACAAAACAATCCAGTAGGTGACAATATCACATGTCGTTTTAAAACCGTCACATTACACATATGTATGTTTAACACATTCATATCTGGGGCTGTAACAACTTTTCAATGTGACAATACGCGAGTATTGTAAAAATAACGAACGTAAAACATAAAAATAACTTTTATTGTATTTAAATAAATTTTTAATGCATTGTTTTGTCACAAAAATTGTTGACAAGTTTTGAGAATAACGAACTATGGTCAATGTTTGAGACTACCAATGTATAATGAATCCTACTAATATTATAAACGGGAAAGTATGTATGTATGTTTGTTACTCTTTTACGAAAAAACTGCTTGGCGGATTTGGATGAAACAATACAGTAATATAGGTTATACATTAGAATAACGTAGAGGCTGTAATGAGGCTGTAATCTGTAATGATTTTATGTAATTTTGGTCATAATATGACGATACATATCAATTTAGTCGGAAAATCTGCCCTCTGAGAGCTATCTTGGTATACGCTGCCTAAACCATTGGAGTTACACCAAGATGATGTACCGTAGGATTGTTTGTCTCGAGTAGTTTTAGATAAAAGTCCGCGAAAGCATATATTTAACTCTTATGTGGAAGCCACTATGACCAAAGTTGTGAACCATAAAAATTAAATCGGATACTATTTTATAATGGACATTTTGGTATATAGGAATATTTCTAGGAATGAACCAGAATGAAATTATGAACATGACGAGAGCGACGCCGTGGGCGGACCCTAGTATAATATATTATAACTCTTTCAGGACAAACAAACCATTCAACCCACTGTTAGGTGAGACATTTGAGTGTGATCGAATGGCGGACCTGGGCTGGAGGTCGATATCAGAACAGGTGAGTTATATACATTTTATATACACATCCTTAAAACACAGTCCTGTCACACTCGGAGTTGTTAATGGTCACTTAAATTGGTCCTTAGTACAGATTTTGCTTACAGTTTCCGTATTAAGGACTTAATAAATCTGTAGAAAATACTAAGGAGTGATTTGAGAGAAGTTTTTTAAGTAACCATTTATGACTCTGAGTGTGGCATTAAGCTTGTTATGTCTAAGGTTTTTAGTTGTGGTTTTTACCACTATACAGAGTATGCATATTATGTTAATGAGTATATTATGTATTTTTTTTGTATATTTTTTATTGAATGTAATTATGTGTAATGAATATACTTGTGGGAAAAACAACTTCCTGACACTCAACATAACATCAAAGATTATTCTATTTATTTTGTAGTTCAAATTATATATCAATTATTTTATTGTTAATTTTATAATTAGACGATTATGTTAAACGAAGCAGACGCCACTATACTGGAGGATTGTACACAAAACTGCGATGCGATGACGTATCGTAAAAATCTACGATCTTGTATGACCCATCGCAAAAACTTACGAATTATTTCGCATCGCGTATTTTGCGATGTTACGTCACACTTGTTGACGTCACCACTTTTATTTTGCTGTTAAGACGTGTGTGAGACTACGACGTTTTTGTAGATTATATGATAATAAACTAGTTATTCAAAAATTTTCTAAAATCTTTTTCTCGATCTATTTTCAAAGCTTTTCATATATGCGACAAAAATAGTTCCAATTACCGTTCATAATAGTAACAACTAGATGCACGCAAAACTGTGCTTCTTTTTTCTATATTTTCTTGTATAAGTATGTTCACTCGAACCATGGAAGTGATACCCCTTGTCGCACAAAATCACATCTCAAGTTTTCTGCCTTGTAAATTAACATTTTTTTTCGCAATTACGTGTACAGTCCCGTGAAAATATTTAGGTAATTTCCTTTAAAGCTATCTCTAATTCTTGTCTTATCCTACAATGCCCTTATCCCTGACATTCCCCAAGCTACAACTATACTTATTGCCTCTCCATGATCAAACCCTGCCACTCCCGCCCAGTACTCCCAGTGCCTCCAGCAATCCATCCAAATTCCAAATTTATCATCCGATTTTGGCTCAAAGTTCAATACATAATCTTGATCGGGCGGTGGTCAGGTGTCGCACCATCCACCCATGGTGGCGCAGTTCTGTGAGGGGCAGGCTGGTTGGCAGTGCTGGCAGGAGTTCACTATGACCACCAAGTTTCGCGGCAAGTACCTGCAGATCATCCCGCTGGGCAGCGCGTCTGCCATGTTCCTTAACTCAGGGAACAAGTACACCTGGAGGAAGGTATACTGTCGTTCATTCTAAATTCAAAATTAATTAATGTACAATTTTTAGCTCCGGCACCCATGAACAGGTAGGAATGTAGAGTGGGACGAATTCTAAATTCAAAATTACTTGCACATGCACATTCTTTAGCTCCAGCAGCAAGTACGAGAAGAAGGTATTTCTGCATGAGTTCTAAATTCAAAATTATTTAATGCACATTGCTCTTAGCGCCGGCAAGAAGTATACCTGGAGGAAGATATACCAGCATGAGTTCTAAATTTGCGGAGGATTTATTAGGGTAAGTGCGAGACAGTTTGGAGAGGCTGGTTAGAGAGAACGGTTTTAGGGCTTATTCCCTGTAAAAAAACCCAAGTTATTTTAATAATATGTGGTAGTAAATAATAAAGATAAGCAATTTATTTATATATTTTTTACTAATTAGGCGTATTCCATCGTCTTCGTTGTAATGAGTATAGAGTCAGCTTCAGTCGTCAGCTTTCAAAAATAGAAAACTGGCGTCTTTTCTATAACTACACAATATACAGTTGTTAAAAATATAGTATTTTTTAAATATTTATTTATTATTATTTATACCTATTTTGATAGTAGGTAAATGCTTAGATATAGAATTAGTGCCCATTTGTTAATAAAGTCAATGAATGCCTTTAATTTATAACATAAAAATTTGAGCATTAAAGTAATGAAAATAACAAATGCATACTAACCCCGTGGCTAGGATTCCCCTTATCACAAACTGTCTCCAGACCACTCAAAAATTTAAACAAAACATTGCATACAAGATAACATACAACCATCTGGCACATTTGATACCACATGATGTGTATGGTAGTGGTCAACCGCCGGAGATATGAGATAATAGCCGGTGTCAGTCGTAGTGTTGATAGCTAGCCCCATTCAGGGATGTTCCCGTGGTAGGGTGTGGTAGTTGCAGTAGACCTGGGATATGAACCGGTGGTTAGTCCTAGCACACTCCACCTGGGCATGTTCGGGTGAAGACTGGAAGTGGCAGACACCATCTGGAGAAATTCCTACCATTATAGACACCGCCCGGAGTATGTTCTGGTGGTGTGTGATAGTGGCAGACACCATCCGGGATAGTTCCGGTGGTGGAATGAGGTGGTGGTAGTGGCAGTGGTAGAGTGGTCAGGTGCAGCACCACCCGCCGACGTGTGCACTGCACTGCGAGAGCGGCGCGTGGATCTGCCACATGCAGGCGTCCATCAGCAGCAAGTTTCGAGGACAGTCAATCTCTGTGCAGCCGGATTCCGTCTGCACCGTCCACTTCACCCGCACCGGTAATTGTTACCGATGGGGTAAGGTGAGTTTTTTTTATGTAAGGGGTTGTACATTAATCACTTGAGGCGCATATTGGTAGGGGTGTAAAGAGAAAAAGGGGAGATTTATTAAGATATTACGTGTTTATTTTTGAAACTGATACTCAATTGTTTTTATAATGGTACTTTTATATAATGCTTCTTACTTGGTTATTCTGTAAGACATACACGTTTCAGAATTCAATTCGATTATTAATTTTTTTTTTAATTATTTTTTTATTTTCAATTCATTTTATTAAATATAAAATAACTTAGTATGTACAAACGAAATACACGTAACCTTAGGTGGGAGGGTATTAAAAAACCTCGCTGCGTTTCACCACGGGGTGTGGCGGTCTAAGAGGTTGAAAACACCATGTGGCAAAAAAAATTAAATAAAAAAGATATCACGTGATTAATGGACAGACCCTAAGTTGGTGCTTGGCAACGATTACTGATGGTAAGTGGCAATGTTGATCTTCAAAGTCCACTGTCATATAGGAAGTCACTTTTTATATGAATATGCCGACTCGTACAGGAACACACTATATTACATCAGTAGGTAAATAAACTTCATGGGTAAGTGTTAGCAAATTTTATTGTTCTGTTTTAAATATATATAGTAAATTCGCTTGGCAAATAGTTATCTTTTAACTTAGTAAAATAAGATTATTTGTTGATTCCGTTTGCTTCAATGATTAACCGTTTTCCTTATTTTTTTTAATTCGACCTGCCAGGCAACGAGTTAGATACACCCCAGTCTATTTTTACTGTCCCTGCGGGGTGGAGATTTTGCCATCAGGTGACACGGTCCATGATAAGTGATCATTGTTGTCAATACCTGTCAGTAACACAGTTTGTGTGTCAGGATTATTTTTGGCAGGGCTGAAGATACTTCCACTGTGGAAGGTTCTGCGATTAGTTTGCATAAGTTGGCCCAAAAAAAATTTACCCAAATATTGAATAAAATATTTATAATAATTACCAGCTCAACTTTAATAGGAAAGTTTCTAATACTAAACCGATATTGGTAGCGAAAGCTCTTTTATAAACTATTTTTGAGGACATACATTTTTTAAGCTCAAGAATTGTACTTGGTAGTGTTATAGATCAGGTACAAAATCAGCTTGGGTTTTTCTATAATGTATGTAAAAATGATGGACGTGGGCGTGGGGTGTGAGATTGACGTGATATGATGATTCAGGTGTCGACAACGGTGCACAATATAATAGTGGGCAAGTTGTGGGTGGACAACCACGGCGATATGGACATCACTGGCGAGGCGGGCCCGGCCGCGGGTTACGTTGCCCACGTCAAGTACCTCCCGTACGGTTACTTCAGCAAGGACACGCAGCGGAAGGTCACTGGGGTTGTTAAAGACCCTCAGGGGGTGGTATGTATTACTGATTTATTTTTATAACTTAACCTAAAAATTAGATATGTCGTCAGATTGGTTGAATTAGCTTTGAATATTGACCTCAGTCATGTTAGCAGTGCTGGTCATAAGTGGCGAGTATTTGTTGTGATATGGGACTGGAATCACTAATCCAAAAAATACTAGTTAGGTATGTTGATAAAAAGTTCCCTATTTTATTCCAGACTTATAAACCTATCTCTGTGCCTAATTTCATTCAGATAGGTTCAGTAGTTTTTGTGTGAAGGAGTAACAAATCTCCATCCATCCTGACATATTTTTGCGTTAATAATACGACAGTATAATGTAATTTTAACACATTCAGTATTATATAATTTTTCCACTAAATCTCCATACCCGCAAAGTTTTATATTTATGTATCTTGAAATTTATACTACGTTGTTAAGCTAATGGGATGTTTTCTATATTAGGAAAAATTTAACAAACTACACGAGACTAATATATAAAAAAAATAACAAACATTTGTATTAATAGTTTTCTCAAAAAATGTTCCATTGACTCTTACGACATGTCAAATTGGTTATTGTTCGGAGTAACACCGAACAACAGCTCAGCAGTAATGCATTTTCGCACCGTCAGACAAATGTCGCGTGGCTGCTTTATTTAATACATTACTTCGTAGTAAAAGATCAGTACGTGAGCAGCAACCATTACCAGTTACCATTTACCACATATCAATTAGTATTTAGTGTTAGTGAGGTCGTGTAGGGATAATTAATTCTAGTTTTAATATATTAGCGTTAAGTATTAGTTAGAGGGTTGGAGAAATACCATACAAAAATCTAACCCTCTAACAGTTATAACAATTGTCGTTAAAAGTGTGGACTGGTTTAAACTGTTTATAACGAAACTCAAGGGAATGAGTATGTTTTATCGTTATTGAGAGTTATATGGAGTGGATGAACAATATGTGAATTTTAACGTAAACCGACCAAGTTATGCTCACTTCTATTTTATAGGGAGTTTATCGTTATAAAGGATGCCGTTATAAAAAGATTACACTGTAATTAAGTCTTTTCATATATAATTAATCAAAACGTAACATTGAATGTGTGTTAATATTGATGTGTGTGTGTGCAGCCGCGGTACGTGCTGCAGGGGCACTGGGACAGCCGCGTGGAGGTGGCGCCGGTGACGTCCACGTCCGCCGACAACACCGTTTGCAAGACCGGCAAGTTCGTGCTCGCCTGGGAGCGGGTGCCCGCGCCTCAAGACTCTGACAAGTCAGTTCTTCTTCCTACTGCTTCAATTAACCACCACTACTAGTGTGTCTCAAATGTCACTTGTCAGATTCGCCATCGTTGTCTTCCTGTGACCATGGTTCATGCAACTGGGTAGAAATATATGTATGTCTAAATTATAGTGTCTGGAGTACCGTTCATGAACCACGAAATTCTGACCAAAGCATTGAAAGTTACTGTAGTGAATACTTTCACTCTTTATTTGATTGTTCGATTGTGCTCTATAGAGCATTACTTTACGTTATCTGTACCTAAATTTAAATCAGATTGGTAAAATTTTAAACAATCAGTCTATAGTAGATATAGCGTCTGGCCTAACTATTATCAACGTTAGAGATATTATGAATTAATCAATATTAACTGTAATTTTATATCCCAGGTGGTACAATTTCACTCTCCTAGCGGCGCAGCTGAACGAGCCCGAACAGGGCGTCGCCCCAACAGACTCGCGGCTGCGGCCCGACCAACGGCTCATGGAGGAAGGGCTGTGGGACGAGGCCAACGCGGAGAAGCTGCGGCTTGAGGAGAAGCAGCGCGGCGCACGGCGGCGGCTCGAGGCTGCGGCCGAAGCGGCAGCTGCCCGCGCCTCCCCCCCACCCGCGCACCCTCGCCCCGCCTGGTTCACCCGCCAGGCCCCCCCCAGCCCCGCCCACAGCCCCGCACACCTCAGACATCTCTACACGCACCGCTACTGGGACTGCAAGGCGCGCAAGGACTGGTCTGCGTGTCCCGATATCTTCTAACGGTGTGGGGACGTTAGCCTTGTTCCAGTTTAAAGCGATGGTGTATGTACCTAATGTCAGGAATTTGTACTCAAAAGATATGAAAGTGAGAAAGATTCTCCATTCTGATGTGAGGATGACTGGTACTGATTGTGGAACATGTCCTTCCTGACTTGAGATCGGCTGAATACATTCTTTCTCAGTTTTCTACTTCTGTATCAAGTACAAATGTTTGAATTTAGGTGGACGTTACTAATTTTAGTGTCCGGAGTACCTAATAGAAACGAAATTCTGACATTGCTTTGAACTTGAACGATGGTTGTGTTCCAGCCATTCTGAAGTCGACTCTTCAACCCCGCAATATTTGGTCTACTTTTTCATTAATTTATGACTACGATGGTAGTCGATACCACACAGATGACGGGCCGCTGCCAGCCCGGCGAGCGCGTGTTTCCGCTATCGCAGAAGCTAATTCAAACTTACAATAAATTCTTCACTAAATTATGTAATATAACAACGAAGTGACAGTATCTTTAGTGCATTTTGGTAATCTCGTATTTTTGTAGATAATAATTATAATAAATGTATAAAACTGCTTGATGATCCTAGGATGGGGTTAGTGGTTCTTTGTTTACGGTAGTGTGCGATTTAATATATTGGGGTACTCGGATCGGTTGGTGTATGATGTCCTTCTTAACCTTAACTGGCCATATCCATTCTGTATTATGACTTCCTATAAAGAAAACGTCACGTCTATAGCAACAGACATTTTCGCGTCAACTATGAAATACAATTAAATGATTTGTGTATATTTTCAATGAAATAATATGAAAATTGTTGCTTACATAGATAAATGTATAGGGTTTTCTTCATAGGTAAAAATCTAATATGTATAAAAAGTACCATACAACGAAGCCAAGGCTCCATCGGTTAAGGTTGCAAGCCTTGGGAGAGTCTATACAGGCAACATCTGGAGAAAAAATAGCATTTTAAACGCATGGTAAAAAAAAAACCACACGAATTATGATTAAAGGATATTTAACAATTTGATTTGTGCCCCTTATCGTACCCCATTAAATGTATCTTTAATGCTAGATAAAATTCCTGATAATATTTGCCTAATCTTTTAAATATCACACAATACACAATAATCTGAAAATAAGATATTAATTTGAAAGCACAATAAAGGAACAGTGTAAAAAATGTACGGTTATTTGTATACCTTAAAAGCAAAGTAATACAACTGATATGAGGAAATAAAATTTTTGTGTGATTTTGTCGGGTATTTCTTTTTGTAACTCTTTAACACTGGCTTGTAAAAAAAAGATACTGAATTGATGCACAACTGTTTTAAATAGTACCTCATCAATTTAAAATAATTTTTAAATGAGTACTTGTCCAAAAATAAAATGCTCCTGCAAAAATCTATATATGTTCTGCTAGTATTGTTAACTTAAAAGGTTCTGTTGTTTCACCTTACTTCTAAGGTATCAGTTAATTTAGTATTCATTTGTCATGGCGTAAATAATATATTAATTTAAAATATGTGATAAAAATAAATATTGTATTCAGATCGTACACATCCGATTAAGTCGTAAAATATATATATATTTTAGCTATAATTACGCAATGAAGCGTAAAAAGAAGGTATTTTGTTTCGATAAGATACAATATTTTCAGTCTAAAACAGCATTGATTATTTTTAATGACAGAAAGCTGATTTGGCGGCGATGGCCTGATAGGGATGTGTTGTCCCGTTGTCGCCATTATTATTTGCTCTACAAACAAAACAAATTGTTTGTAATGCCTTAACGTAGGAACAGTGGAGCATTATTAACTTTGTAAGTGTTAAAAATGAACTCAAGTTCATATCAAATAGTATTCGTGCGACTCGTGTCTGTTACTGACAAACTTTTGATATCGACTTGTAGTGGTCTAGAGTATTTTGTAAGATCTATTAGAAATTGTATATTTCAAGTGGATGTAAGATAATTTGTTAATATTTTTATTATAATAGAATATTTGAATACAAAGCCATAACATCTGTATCATGTTGATTATGAAAATAAAATGTCACAGAAACAAAGCTTGTTATTTTATTTATGCATTTGTAGTACCCAGGTCTTGTGGTTTCTTGCCAAGTTATGTTACACTACACTTACCAAGTTACCTAACACTTGTGTTGGCCACTAACTTCAACAAGTTGCATAGGAGCGGTGTGGTGAAGCATGCTCGAGGCCTCCTCAGTACGAAGAGACCCATGCTAAGTAGTGGGCTATCAACGAGTTTAAACCAACTTAACTCAAACAGAATTATTCACTAACTGGGATGTGAACCATAGTATGACTATTTGAGACTGTTTAAATTGACAAATGAGTCATCACTACATAGTATATAACAAAGTCGCTTTCTCTGTCTCTCCATACGTATCCTTAAATCTTTAAAACTACGCGACGGATTTTGATGTCTTTAATATATAGAGTAATTGAAAAGGAAGGTTTACATGTATAATAACATTCAATGTAGAATTAAGAAAAACTAATTTTTGAGGTTTTTAATGTTATGTCGTAAATAATTACATTTATTTCCGCTTACATTGCAAACGCAGGATAAACCCTACGAGATTTATCAAAATAATGTACTATGTATTTGTACACCTCAAAAAGGTCTACAGAAATCTCCACGATAGTATACAGCCTTAGCCAAAAGTATTAGGCACCCTATAAATTAGTGCAAAATTACATGTTCAGGGAGAAAAAAAAGTACTTTTAATCATTAAATTAATTTATTAACATTAAATAATCAATAAAACACTAATATTTCGTTGGCCCACCCTTTGCTCTAATTACAG
>DWJZ01008489.1:0-11325 GCA_018249125.1 Asbolis capucinus
CAAAGAAATCAGCCGCACAGGTCTACACGCGACAAACGGGCGCACTGAAATATCAGAGGCGGTGGGTAACACCACGCTATTATCTGAGTGCGACCCTTTTTTGTCCTTGACACCTCTGCAACTGCAACTCTCTATTATACTTGTATTTTTAGTTTTTATTATAATAATTTTATTTAATGTTGCAGAGATACCATGGCAAAATAAATGTTTCTTTCTTTCTTTCTTTCTTACTATTGTACCGTGGACTCACTCTCCTCTAGCTCGCGCCTCCTCTCACAATATAAGAGGTACAGGCCATAGTCCACCACGCTGGCCAAGTGCGAATTGGTGGACTTCACATACCTTTGAGAACTTTTATGGACATCTCTCAGGAGTGCAGTTCCTCACGATATTTTCCTACAACGTAGCAAGTGATGATAAACTTCTGACACGCACATAACTTTGCAAATTAGCGCACAAGATTTGAACCCACGTCCCGTTCGAGAGACCAGCGTTCGAACCAAACGCAAACAAAAAAAAAATGCATATTTTATGAATCCGTCGTTTTCGTACGGCGTCGTCAATTTATAAACAGTCGTTCTATAACATTGTCCTAAAACTGTGATATGCTGGAAGCAAAATGGAAACTTATTCAGCTATAATAATTACAGTCAAAACCTTACAATTATTTATGTATCTTATATAGATATGAATCTGTCACAGATGTTTTTTATTCTTAGATTAATACAGCGATCTAACCGACCAAAAATAACCGAACTTATCAGCCTTCTTTTATCACAGAAATGGATTTTCTCCTGGTAAACGAAGCGAAGGCCGTTACTACTAACTTATATAACTTCAGCATACACTTCACCATTGTAACCTATAACTATCCCACTGCTGGGTCGAGTCACTTCTCATCGTGTCAGGAGTCGTACCCACCACGCTGGCCAAGTGCGGATTAAAATACTTCATACAACTTCGTTATGAGGAAATGAGTGCAGGTTTCCTCACGATATTTTTTCTTCGCAACTGATAATTAACTTATAATACGAAAATTAGAGGTGCAGGTTTTGAACCAAGGACCGTTCATGAGACCAACCTGATGGCTATCACTGTTTATACAGGATGTCCCATGAGTAGTGTACCAGCGAGGGTGTGGATAAAGGAAGGTGAGATTCTATCCTCATGTATGTTCAGAGATTTTTTTCACTATCCAGAGATAACGTGAAGATATTCTGGGAGATAAACTAAAGTGCTAAAATGTTATTAAAAGTGTCAGTTTCTTACATTAAGTGACACTTCTTTAAACATTTCTTCTTAAGTGACACTTCTTTAAACACTTCTCATGAGACAGCCTGTACACTATACACTTAGTTAATTTATATTGTGGCTATTTTATTCCACTATGTTTACTGGCTTAATTTATTAATGTGCATATTTGATCTCGTTCAGGTTTCATTATGGAAATACACGAGACAATGAACTTTGGGGTCGTGAGCGGTTACAGTAGCTGCAGACTGCCTGTGGTCATCCGTCAGGCAACTGGCAAACATGTGAAGATTTATTGTTAGGTATTTTAAATGCGGTTTTTGGACTGTATTATATATCATGCTATGGACGTGTGACGTAAGAAAATTGGGAAGGAAGCTGACTTAAAGACGGGGAGACAAAGAGGAGAAGTTGCTCTCAAACTCCCAGCTGGAACATGAAACGTTTGGCGGCTGATTCAATCAGGGCCAGTCAGAATGGTTACAGAAAAAGTTAATAATCGTTCCGTAAAGCCCGGGAGCCGATATCCTTTTCTGTACGTCTTTAAGACACCTTGGTAGGTCAGCATGGGTTTAGGGTTTGTATTCCAAGTGGCTCTGACATGAATAACTGGTTAATGGCGAACCGAAGTGTCAGACGTTTTTATGCCACCCAACCGCATCAGACCTCTGATATGACTTTACTTTGCTATCTAACGATGAACCGAAGTGTGGGTCGCTTTTATGCCGTCCGACTGCATCAGACCTGATATGACTTAACGATTGCTATCTAACGATATAAATCGACACCAACAACTTTCACGTGCACTCAAGATTTTTTTTCTACAGCGGTAACTCCTGCCAACGGCGCCCGCTGATAGGTGGAGAGGACTTGTATAATACATATATTTTTATAAACGCTCCTCTGTATTTACGATCTGTAAAAACCATCAGAAAGACATTCAATTTAATCCACAATTATCTACACGAATCGATCAGAGAGCGAGCAATCGGAAAAATAAAGGCTGATTCACACGATCTGAACCAAATAAGGTCTGGGTATTGTCTCGTGAAATGGCCGAATTCATTTCGACGAGTAAATTACCCCGCGCTAACGAAAAAATTACGGTTCAGTTATTTACACAACCTATCGTTTTCGTTGTCTTAATCGTGCCAAAATGTCTAGGGTTTGTTTAGTGACGTAACTGTACTGAGGGCCTTGGAAAATTGGACGGGGCTCCAAGATTTTTTTTACTGTAATTTAATTTTAATAAATCACTGAAATCGTTTCCCAACAGTAATATGTGTTAATTTTAGTTAATCTAAATTTAAAAATCATATAAAAATCTATCTATAATATAATAATCTATCTATAATATAATAATAGCTTAACTAAACATAACAAGGTTAATTAAAATATTTTAAAAACAAGCCTTAATTATAGATCTATAATACAAAGAAATACAAAAAAAATCAGAACTGTATTGTTATCCATTGAGGAGTTCTCTTGTCTGGAGTCAATCCTGAACGTAGTATCAGGTCATGCTTATCATAAAAATGCATTGTCATCAGGACTGAAGTAGTATGCAAAATTTCAGCACCGTGTTGTAAGAAGTGGGTCTAAATAGGCTCCTAAGATTTGACCCGTAACAAACAAATATACTAACATATTAATATACAAAAATTCACTGCAAGTTAAATAAAAGCATGTAAAAACTTATAGTATTTTTTTACAAATATATGAACACATATTTTTGTCCCTTTACCCTAATAATTCGTTTTTATTCACATACATATGTATTTTATGTTGCTTCAACTTTTAAAGGTCAATTAGTATTCGTTTAAGGCATTGTATTTTTTTTTTACTTTAACCAATGTTTATCACAAGGAGTCAAAAATATGGAACAATTCTTGGAAAAATAATACTTTTTTAATAGAAACAGTGTGGCGTCTCGCTGCGTCGTTAGTTTCCCGCCATTGTCGAATAATTGAGCGCTTTGACTGAACTAAATTGAATCTTCACCACTTTGCGGGTACTTTGATAAAAAATGTCAAATGTCAGTCAGGTCCCACGTAATCGAGTTGTAATTGCCTTTACTGGTTAATCTTTACAGACTGCTTATGGTAGTTTAATTATCTGAACTACTAGCTTCCTCCCGCGACTCCGTCCACGTTGTACAGCGGTAAAGAGTAGCCTATATATTCGTCTAGACTATAATCTATCTCTGTGCCAACTTTCATTCAAATCCGTTTAGTAGTTTTAGCGTGAAAGAGTTACAAACATTAATCCATCCATCACTACAAACTTTCGCATATATTTTTACTAGGATAGATGACTAGTAATTGATAAGAAAGGCTTCCTCAGTTCTGAGAACAAACTCATCCTCAGTAGAACTATAATTGGTTCAAGAATAAACGAAATGAAAACCTACATTAGAAAATACCTAAATTAGACAACAGTAGGTTCTTCTAAGTTAATGCGCTTTATCATCTAAGACTACATATATATATCGCCACTTACAATCAGGTGGGGGTTAGCAGTTAATTACATTTAGAAAGTTTCAGTCTAGCAGTTAAACCGCTATTTAAATTGAACTGGTTTCATTAAACGCTATTCTGTTTTCTAAATTCAAATTGGATTAGATCAACTTCACACTAAAAGTGACGCGCTATAGAGCGAAATAAATTCAGAGTCTTTCACAGATATTTTAAAATAAAATTATAATATTTAAAATTTATAATCATAATTTATAATTATAATATTTAAAATAAACATAAGATTTAAAAGAAGAAGAAGACCTATGATATACGTAGGTAAGTATGCTATATTATCGAAATTAAAAAAAATTAAGTTTACAGGGAATCGTTTAAAAGTTGTTTTGAAAGTAAATAATTAAAAAACAAATAAACTGATCGCAAGAAATAACTTCCAAATAATTTGGATGATTTTTGACAATTTGTCTTACAACAGTAATATAAAAAACACGATACATGTGTTTTTCAAATGGTCTTGGTTCTTGGTTCTTCATTTCATACCTACTCATATATTGTTATGGCGGAAAAAAAAAGATCCCCCATGTTCCATTTGTGGGCGCCATTTTAAAAATGTATATAGCATATGGCCTATGTCAGTATAGCAATTCTGACGAATTCAATGACATTATCATATGCCAAATTCTTTTTGTATGTTTGGCTATAGGGCGTGCTAAAGAAACGAACATATGTACATACGCTCGAAAAATGTTTCTTCTGAAGAAATGGAGTAATAAAAAAAGATTTGAAAACAATTGTATGTCAGGAAGGAGCGCCATCTGGTTTACAGTCATACTGTTAATTGTTGTAACTTATGCAGATTGTATTGTATTACAGTGAATTTTGTTACAATGTTTTGCACTAGGTGGTGGTATCAACCTTTTTACTTAAACTAATATAATACAAAAACAATTACTGACTAAAAATCGTTTGCCGGCTTCTGTTAATTATATCTACCGTAGCCAGATCTTAGAATTTATAATTTCGTGATATGTTCAACGGTATCATGTTTGATGATAATTATCAGTGGCCAGTCGTAGCCTAATGTTTTTGACGTTGGTTTCTTGTTCAGGAGATACTGGCATCAAATCCTGCGCACGCACCTCTAATCTACAAAGTTATGTGCGTATCAGAAGTTGATTATAACTTGCTACGGTGAAGGAAAACATAGTTAGAAAACCCACACGCCTGAGGACTTTCTATAAAGTTCTTGAAGTATGTGTGGCGTCTATCAATATACACTTAACAGTGCATTGGACTGCGGCCTATATCCCTCACAATGTTTGTTGTGTATGTGTGTGTGCCCTACCCGAGCCCAGTAGTGGGACATTTATGGGCTGCAAATGATACCATTGATATTATACAAGAATGGCTCATATTATAGTTTAAGATAGTATTTATTAGCTTGCCATGGTGGACTACGAGCCTTATAACCCGACCAATTATCGTTTAGCTTATTAAAATGGTAATTTTAGTTGGTCACAATCTTGTTTCACAGGTATTCAGTGATCAAGATTGTTTAAAACAATACCATTTAGCTTGGATTTCATTACGAATATCCCAGGTGAAGCTGATTGTACCTCATCTGTTTATTCAGGGACAAGGGAGCGGATTCTGCTATAACAGAAATTTAGATTGAGAGATTTTATTTTAACTGAGATAATGGCTTCCATCCATTGTCGGCCCACTATTGTTGCCGTATGTTGCATTACGGATTGATGTTAGTGGTCGACCTGTTGGTAATTTTTATGCCGCTCAAAGACCTCTGATGTGGCTTAACTGCTGTCTAACAATAACATCAGGGATCTACGGTTTCACGTGGCCACCGAAGAATGGAAGCGCTCATGATATATCCGTCTAGCGGTCACCTATCCTCTTGCTGACCGCGTGACCCGTCCTTAACTTTTTAGATCACAAGAGTCGGATTGAATCGTCGTGTGAACGCTTCAATTTGACTAATATTATAGATGCGAAAGTTACTCTGTCTTTTACGGCTAAACTATTGAACCAATTTTGATGAAACTTGGTACAGAGGTAGAATAGTACTTGACAAAAACATAGGTCTTCCGATAAAAGCTTGAATTGGGTTTAAAAAAGGGATGAATAGGTTTCCTCAGGATGTTTTTCTTCACTGAAGCAAATAATAATTATTGATATAAAATGGAGGTGCGAGGGTTTGAACTCAGGACTCCCGTGTGAGAGGAGTCTATCCCTACGCTAATCCTTTAATATGTATATATATTTATATATATATATATATAATGATATATATATATATAATGTACATGTATATATCAAGAGTACTTGTTGTTGTTTTTGAGTTCAGTACAGTACCTTTTTTAACACCAAATTAACTGAAGAACAAACGTGTACTTATGTGTGCACGTAAGAAGTTATACTTCTGCTGTTACAAGGATAGATAATTTCCGTTTCAAAACTCAAGCATATTTGTTAACGTTTGTGTAAAATTGCTTTTTAAACATTATTGCCTGTGTTTGGAGTGTACTAAATAAAATTCAAACACAGTTTTGTTGCTGATCCAACATCAGATTGTTGATCAAAAACTACGTTCGTTCTTTGGAAACTGAATTTTATTCTAGCGCAAATCAAAGTAAAAGTCAAATTATTTTATTTCATCATAGGAACGTCGAGCTCGCTTAATGAGTTAGAAGATTATATACACAATATTCATGCATTCTTATTAATATCCCTTAAAATCAATCAATATTAGACATACATATATCATAGAAAAAGGATTGGAATACCGTATGGAACCATATTTACCAATTAACAAGGATT
The DNA here is from genome assembly GCA_018249125.1 of Asbolis capucinus. Lineage (NCBI taxonomy): Eukaryota > Metazoa > Arthropoda > Insecta > Lepidoptera > Hesperiidae > Asbolis > Asbolis capucinus. The sequence goes on from DWJZ01008489.1 coordinate 6,561, forward strand.
TTTAAAAATATTTAAAATCACATACTTTGATTATAGATCCATAATACAAAGAAACACACAAAATTTCGTAATTATATTGTTAAGTAAGAAGTTCTCTTCACTGGAGCCAATCCTGAACGTTCTCGTAGTAATAGGTCTTGCTTGTCATAAAGCTTGTCTTGTCTTAGTAAGCTTGCAAGATTTGACCTGTAACTAACAAATATACTAACATACTAATATAAACACACACTGCATGTTAAATAAAAACTTGCAAAAATTATAACTGATGTCTATTAACATTTTTTTGACATGACGAATGAGTAACAGAGCTGTTAACTGACATTTGAGTGACGTTAAGCAAGTGTTGTTTATGAATACCGGTGTTAATCGTGTTGATGAATAAAACATAGACATCTGAAACGATCTTTGAATCAAATTATAGAACAATTTGAATAATATTAGAGGTATAATAAATATTAAAGCCCCGGCCCAATAACAGCTGTTGATTTTGTTAACTTTGTACAAAATTTACGATTACCTTTGATAACTAAATAAGCGATAGTTATTGTTTTTGTTTGTATTAATAATACAACTAGTTTGAAAATTGAGGTAATAAATTTCTTGGAACTATTTACTATCTGTTAGTCGGTGAATTGCACAATTTCGTAATTTTGTTTTGTGTATATTAGGGCTTACTTTACACTACCATCATTACAAGTAGTACGTGAAGAAAGCTTCTGGAACTTCTGGAAGGCTCTGACGACATTAAAACTTTATTATTGCCAATAACAACACCTTGGTGAGGAAATCAGCACTCTTGAGAGAGAGAGTGAGACCACATGTTTTGAATTAATTTCTAGACGAACCGCCTCAGCTTTGCTTTGAAGTATCTACTTGAAAAATGTGGCAGGATATCATTATTTTACTAATATATGTGCAAACATAACTCTGTGTGTTCTTTTCAAATCTAAAATACTGAACTGATTTTGATTTTTTTTTCAATAAATTAGTGCACTATTCACGCTTGACTTGAAAACACACTGTAATCGAACGAAAACACGGAAACGGACAATTTTCAATCCTTCGCAGTACGTATGGTGGACTAGAACTTACGAAAGCACTACGTTACTTTTTATTGAGGAAAAAAAGTGTATAAATAAGGGATGAAAATTAATTATTGTGGATACAGGAAAAATCTTGTATAATATACGAACGTTCTATAAAAATACCTATTGTCTACTCAGTTCTATAACATGATGGATGAAAAAATATTTACGGATCAACGAAAAAATTGCCGGTAAATTCTTACAAAATGCATTGACACCCGTTAGATATTGGTGGCACGCAAGTCTATTCACCGAACTTCAGCATATATTCATCGTGACAAGTTGATATAATATGTAAAGTACAGATAAATCAGGAAGTAAGGCGGTGATTCAGCATGACAAACAAACACATTGACTCTCTATATTTATTGGCTGTAGTCCAAAACTCAGGAACGCAGTAAGCAACGCCATAAACAAATGTATATCAAGCCAGCGCTGCTACTATTTTTGGGTTGTTTAAAAAGCCAGCCAAGTTTTAAGGAAATTACTGAAAAATAATCAGGTATGTTTCATTAAGGGTCGTGGTCAATGTAGCCCACGTCTTAAGAGTTGTCCTTGAAATAATAACTGTCTATAAAGTATGTAATTTATAAAGTCAAAGTTCAAATAATTTATTTCAGACTTTCATTACACTTAACAATGTCTATTTTTTAAATTAATCCAATTATAATTATCAATTTAAACTAATCAAATTTTTAAACCACCATTACGGAACAGTGCGATGAAAAAGAGAAGAAACGCCGAATATAACGTCCAAAATTCGAGAACACGTAAGTTGAGGAGTTTCTTTCGTCTTTTCTTCTCTTCTGTACGATTTTCCGATACGATGTTACTATTATAAATATTTAACATTTATAATTTGCGTTCATAAGTGTATTTTAGTTGGACCCTATGCTGAAAAAATATGTATCGCAAAATTACTAAATTTAGGGCTGTCGTTGGGGTCTTTTTTAATACCAGACCACGAATTTTGCACTATTTCTTTTTAAGCGAAACCATATATTTAGCGGTTTTGATATTAAAGCCTAACGTTTAAATATTTGAGTTAGAAAATACAGCTTAAAAATACTCTGGAATATTTAATATGTTTTTGTATGTTTTCTGCTCCCATGTAATCATAATATTACTTCTAAATTAAATTATTGAGATAAGGTATATTTAATTTTGGTACGCTTCTTTCGAGCGAGTAATGAAAATATGGGTAGGTATTGCGTGGGAATTTCACGGCAAATTCCTGAGTCTAAGGTTCTCAAACTTTATATATAACTTTATTGGTATATTTCTAGAAATTTCCCTCGCTTCGCTTTGGAAAAAGATTTAATGAAAACTATTCAATAATTCTTTTGTCATATAAGCTACAAACATGTAGAATTGTGTCCAAGTTGCTCCAATGATGTCAAAGTTGCTATACAGTTTTAACATGTTTTTGTGCGGAAACAAAGCTATTTCCTGGGATAAAATTTATCCTATAACCATTCTTGGGTTTTAAACTCCGTTTATGCCAAGTTTCATTTAAATCTGTGCAGTGGTCTGCTCGAACACACAGACAGATAGACAATTAATAAAAAAAATAGTTTTGGTATGTATATCGATAAAAAAGATTCCCTGCATAAAAATTAAAAAAGTACATATATCTAATGTATAGAATTGGCTTTGTTACAGTTTTATTTTAGTATATAGACCAGATTTCTGGCCCTTAATTCCGTGGCAACCGCGGCTACTTCCACGTGGGATATTTATGAAAAGTAGCCTATTTTTTATTCCATATTATTGTCTATCTCTGTATCAAATTTCATTCAGATGGGTTTTGTAGTTTTTCCGTCAAAGAGAAACAAACATCTATTCATTCAACCTCAACAACTTCCGTATTTATAATATCAGTAAAATGTTCAACACTGTTACCCATAACTGTACCAAAACTGGGTCGGATGACTCACAATGTGAAGGGTCGTAAAATATTACGTAGAGATAATATTTTGCAGTTCACCGGGCATTGCTCGACAGCTGCGAGCCGTTCGTTTAAAGAGCTCTAAATTAAATAGGTACTGTCAAAAATTGCGAATAAACTCAATAGTTGTACAAGATAAATACATTTTTATCATGCTTCTTTTGCAATTGCACGAGCACGGTGTTACCATCTCAAAATCGCGTCGTAAAAATCTTGCCAGTACGAAAGTCGCGTTTTGCGTCCTCTTTCATCAAGCATACCGCGAAGGACTGGAATATGTTGTCCACGTCAGTTTTCCCGTTCTATTACAATGTCAGTGTGTCCATGTCAACAGTGAATTGGCAATTGCTAAATTAGTCAATTTTACCATTGATGACCACATCGTCGCTTAACATCAGGTGGAATAGTGGTCATGTTGCTATTTGGAATGATATCAGGGCACGCGGTGGCTGTCTGACGTTCGTAGTTATCATTATAAAGACACCCTGTAATATTCTTACTGTATGACCTCTTTTGCTAAACAGGGAGTTTTTCCTCCGGCCTTTTTCTCTTCTAGCCTACACTAGGTTACTTAGGCTAAGCAATATTGTAATATTCTAGCAAAGCCGATGACTTGTAGATAGGAATTGTCTACCGAGACTTTAGGCAATACGGCGGGATTGGTTATGGATTTTCTTTCTTAATAAGAATGTATAAATATTGTGTATGTAATCTTCTGACTTTTATTAAGTGAGTTCGATGTTCCTATGATGAAATAAAATATTTTGACTTTGACAAGCACTAATGTATACATATGTATAATATTAAAAAAATACTGAATCAAGTGGGTATTTCAAAGGCCATGTAGGCTGATCGGTTGTATGGCCTGTGAGGCGAACCTAGTTTGCGGGTATTTGATTTCCAGTCGAGACGGATATTTATGTGACAGATGTATGTTTGTCCTCGGGGATGCTATTTGTGTGACCGTTTATTTGACCGTAACTACTTTTATTATATCTAAGGACGGTATCCTTTAAATGGTCTTACAGATTTTTTGGGAACCAATTTTAATATACCAAACATTAAATGTAAACACTAACCTTAGCACAATACATCAGTGAAAACTGTATCAAAATTTGACAGCCGTAAAATATTGTATAAAAGTTTTTGGCTAACTTTTGTGGTCGTTTTTTTCATATTTCAAGTTAATGCTTGACTACAATTCCACCTGATGGTAAGTGGTGAATTAGTCTTCGATTTTAAAGTGCATTAACTTAATTAATATTATTTATTAATATTATTAATGTATTTACTTAAAAGCTGTTAAATTATACTATACTTCCGCCCGTGGCTTCGTTCATGTTATAAAAAATAGCCTATGTGTTATTCCAGTCTATAATCTATTCCTGTGCCAAATTTTAATCAGATACGTTAAGTACAGTTTACGTAAAGTAGTATCAAAAATTCATAAATTTTCACAAGGTTTATTTATTTTCGTATTTATAATATTAGTGGGATTCACAAGATATTTCGCATAATTTGAGAATCACTGTCTTCAGAATAGCACATATTTGAGCATTAAGTGATGTTCTCAACTTAAATTAGTTTTGGTAGTATTATAAGCTATAAAAATTCATTTGCGTGAATTGATGGCCCAATACTAAGCACGCCTTTCTCCTCATACTGTACGTCTATAATAATATAAATAATATATGTATATATATTTATATATATATATAAATAAGGTCACTAA
>DWJZ01008490.1:0-11324 GCA_018249125.1 Asbolis capucinus
GAACCTCTTTAATTAGAGTCTACAGGGACTGCCGGGAGAATGTGGCCGCCCCTGCCCAAAGAAGATGAAGGTCGGTGTAATGCCGACGCCGGTGTCCCCACACCGATCGCCAGCTGCCCCCATCCGGAGGGTTTTGGAGGTTGAAAAGCCTCCTTCTCCCCCCTCTCCACTCTTGACTTGAAGACATTTAAACATTCTGCAATGTGATGCTGTGCAAAATAGTGATCTAATACTATTCTGCAATGTGATGCTGTGCAAAATAGTGATCTAATACTTTGTAAGGCTTCGTATAAGACAGACTCCCAATCTTTAATATTAAAATTTCTTGTTCTCAATGCTTAACTAATTGTTTGCCATAGAGTTCCTTTAAGGCGTTCGACCTGCCCATTTCCTTTAGGATTGTAAGGAGCAGAATGGCTGACCGCTTTACCTTTTGTTATTAAAAAATGGGTGATATTTAACTAGCAAACAAAAAATTCATGATTTTTACGTTAAAAAAAACATTTTTCAATGAAAAATACTGGTTTTACATTAAAGTTGGCAACTAATGTGATTTTGTCAACAATTAAAGTACATGACGCAACTCCATTTATTAAAATGTTAAGCTTTGTTATGAATGCATATCATAACCTAACCAAACCTTACTTAATAAGATTTATTTGTTGAGCTAATTTTGAAATACAAAGTAGAAAATATGTATGTTGTAAATATAGTTGTTTTGTTACCACTGTAAGTAACCGTATCTAGTGACCGGGATAATTTAATGTACAATCGGTATTTTTGGAGTAAAAATACTATTTTTATAAATCAAGCAGCTTTTAGGTGCGCATTTCAGAAAAATATATTAAGGGCTGTTGATTTGTGTTTTTGAATAAGTCATATTTCTAGTTTTATGTAATTTAATTAGTTTATATGTAAAACAATAATTCGTTACATATAAAAAAAAATTAAATGTAGAACATACATACATTTATAGATGATAAGTTATATGATTTACATTTAAAAATATCCCTTAAAAATTTTCTTAATTTTATAGATATAAACTCCGTACCCCGAACAATGTGTAAAAATGAAAGTATTCCAAAAAAATTAATAAGTCCATTAAATAATTCATTACCGTTCTGCCGTTCTGCTAACATTCTGGCATGCATAGGCAAACGGGGATCGTTAGGCAAACGGAGAGAATTCGTCTTTAATAGATAGAATATATGTATGTAGGTGTTACTTAGATTGAGTTTTTATTTCACTACATACTGAAAGCCTGGCTATCTACGAGCTCTCACTAGTAGCAGATTGGGGTACGAAAATCGCTTTTCCTTTCATGAAAACGTATTGGCAAATTATTTTTTCAGCACCGCTGTTTCAGATGAACTGTGGAACTTATGCTTCCCTATCAGCTGTTCTATAACCAATAATAATAATTAATACTCTTATATATACAAACGTATTGTGAACGAGGCCCAGCGTAACGTAAATATATTTAAGCGTTTAAAAAAAATGTTTCCGCAAGTGTAATAACAAGCAAGCTTTTTGATTAAACATGAAGCTGAAGGACGACTAGTTTTTTCTTATTATTAATTATTTGACTTGACTACAATGAATAAAAAAGATCTTTCAATATAGTTCGTACTAGCAACCGTTAAATACAGAGCACATTGATCAAATCTGCAAAAATTAAAAATACAACAATTTGCTCAACTACATATTTGCTCTTTTAGGTACAGGATATGTCGGCCTATTCTCGTTTCACAAGGCTTAGTGTTTTGTCAAAGTTTGATTATATGTATATAAAGGGGAATAGATTGCTAATTACCTATTAAAAATTTATTTGCCGTTTTTGTTTATTATGTGTCCTTTTCTTAAGGGAAATTGTAAAGGTCACTTGTTTAGATATACTATACCGAATAACTAAATTAAATTGAATAAAGATCAAAGCCCGTATCGTCGAACAGGCTGTGTGTACAAATTCCAAGCATTGGTTGTGATAATTTTCATTGTCAGAGTACATTTTTTTACCTATAATATTAGCTTAGGTAATTATAAAGAAAACTAATTCGAATACCATTTCGCATATTATGCTGAGATTAGAGCTTACCCTGCCATCTAGTTTTCGTTGACGAAACTAGACCGATTACCTCAATTTTAGTGTCCCAATATTTTGCAAATACCTAATTTTTTTTTAATTTATATCACTTATATAAATTTAATAATATAAAATTACATTTATCACATATATTATTATAGTTATATACCTATATTTTTATAATCTAGGATTATTTATAATCTGTTTATATGTTCACCCTAAGGCCAGCTACATACAGTCAATTTTATAGTAGGTATATTAGTTATTACGCTATTTTATTATGTCAAAAATCTCAAAATAATTGCCTAGCAGTGTGAAGTATGGTTAAGGTGACCATATGTCCGGTTTAGAACAAATTTGACCCTTTTTGACCACCGGTCCTGTTGTTTTCAAAGATCCGGGCCGCAAAATTGTCGCGTTTTCGTAAAACGAGCACGTATCTAGTGTTATAAATATGTTTTTGAATTTAATTTGTCAAAAACTGCATTGGATATGTCCAAAACTGGACTTTGCCACTCTAATGTAAGCCCACTGTCACGTTGATCACAGCTAAAACTATGGCGGATCCTGCAGGATTCGCAGGATTATTGCGAGATAAAATTTGTCTAGTACATCCATGTCAAATTTAATCACAGCGATCTAGCAATGAAACCACAACAGACAGGCTGAGAAACATGAAAATATGAAGGTCACGTTTAGATTAAAATATTGAAGAGTTTAAGTATGCCGTAGAACTCCTCAGTCATGAGGAGATTTCCGTGCTAAATAGTAAGTAATTGATTAAGCCAAATATAACAGCGCTAAAGTTACTGATACTCAATCAGAAACTATGCAGTATCAGTATTTAAAGCTACAGATCTATGTTTTAAATTGTAGTAAAACAGAACGTACGAGTAGTAAGCGATTCGTAACACTCATTGTTAAAACGTAGATATCGTGTTATGGGAAAAATATAAATAAAATATTATCTTCAACCATGTATATAGGTATGAGGATAATAATATATATGATTGAAATCTCTTCAATAAGAACTGATACTAGATTTTCAGCCTAAATACGAAAGTTAGAAGCTGAGCATGCGCGCCAAATCTTGCACATGCGCTCTGCATTCTGAAACAGAAGGCTCTCTGTATTGGGTATCTGGCTCAGTAACACGACATATCCCACGAAATGATAAACTTTTCTGGGATATTTCATGCTGAGTTAATATGGACATAGATGGACTTAAAGGTGGGCTATTCACGCTATACGCATAATTGCGTTACAGTAAGAGGAAAAGAAATGAATTAATATTTCTTGGGCTTATATGTGGGAATTTATATTTTTTGCTATTGTGTCCCCCTAGATTTCTCCGATTGCGGCTTGGCACAGGGCTCCTACTTTCTCTGCTGCTTTCTGGTACCATTTAAAAATATGTCCTTTTTTATAACTCTTTGTACTTCTTACCACGAGTCCATGGGTTACAACTGACAACCCCAGTTCTCGGCACAGCCATGTTTAGTTTAATGAAACAGATTAAAGTTAAAGGGAAATCAAAACAACCAGATTCATCAATACTTTCTTATGTTTTAAACTTGAATAGGGAAAACAATCTACATTTTCAAAGAATGTAAATATATAGGGTCCATTCCTCGAACATGTTGTTTTGCTACAAATCGCATATGCGGATCAAATTAAGTCGGTTTTTTCACCGGGGCGGTTGGTCACCGAAATTAATTAATACAAATTATTATATGTATATAAAAATACCAAAATTTTATGGAAATACTTACAATCGAATCACAAATTGACAAGGATACATTTTTTTATGTTATAACCAGGCAGACGGGTCACCTCATAGTAGATAAGTCATTACCGCCGGGTGACACCAGACCCAGGTGCTACTAACGGATGGAATTTATAGACCTGCACACACGAGAACACCTGTTATCCCTAGACTCCAGTGAAGGGTAGCTTTTTAGGGGATAGTTTTCAATTAGTGCTGGAGTATCCACAAATACATCGTTACTCATATTGTAGTCGAATGTTAACATGAAGTATGTAATAATATCGGACGGCTTGTGACGATCTTAAGTGATCGGAAAAGTCCAAAGGGACACCTTTTGCTCTTGTTACAATGCGATGGCAACACGTGATCGGTAGAAGGATGAGTGACCGTTAGTGGCAAAAAATTTATGAACATTTTCGTCATTTGCAGGTGGCCCAAAGATGTCTCTCCTCAGTACGGGTGAGGCCGCTGCCAGCAGTGGACCATAAATGAGTTTAAGCCCGTGTAAAGAAATTATATATTCTTGACTTATTTTGTCTTGACTTATAAGTCCTTGACTTATTTCTTTGCATTGTTTTCCTGTACGTAATGTAATTTTCCGAGTATTCTTTAATACGAAATATTTTTCTTTCTATTCATGAAAACCACAGGTACTAACGTATATCAGATTGACTGGCATGTTGGTCTGGCGGTTAGTGAACCTGAATGCTACGTCGAAGTCATGGGTTCGGTTCCCACCCAGGAAAAAAATTCTGTATTAACAGGAATGTTTGTTGAGTGTGGTTGAGTATAAAACATGTCTCCATAAGAACATATATTTTGACATAATGTATGTATATGTTAATAACTATAGTACAAGTTAATGCTTAGTTTGAGGTCAGATGGTCGTGTGTGTTATCCAAACACATACATATGTATATAAAAGATATTTACATCCCGGTGGAGGACATTATAAATAAGATAAAAAGTCTTTTTTGCCTTTTAAGCACTAGGATGTGTGTTGCTGTAGAAATAACACTAATACACACATATAAACTAATATGTATACCAGATAACTTTCATCTACACTAATATTATAAAGAGGAAAGATTTGATTGTTTGTTTGAATTGAATAGGCTCCGAAACTACTGGACCGATTTAAAAAATTCTTTCACCATTAGAATCCTACATTATCCCTGATGCACATAGGCTATATTTCATACGAGAAAAAAATAGGGATCTGCGTGAAAATTTCGACAATGTAACCCAACGTGTGAAAAATGTACCAAAGAAATCCTTATATCGCGTACGCTGCGGTCACTATTAACAATAGAGCAAAGTGATGTACTACAGTTTTATAGAGGACATCTATGTACATACATATACATCTACAAATAAGTCCGCGACACCATCTGTCTAACTGTCTAGTTTTATCACAATAACTACTTTTTTCTGTTAGCTGGTTTCACATATAAAATCTTGCCCGGGATTTGACTCAAGCTTTCCCAGACTTCACAGGCAAGGCCAACCTGGCTGCAGCCTTTCTAGAAATGGTTCTAAAATAAGCCATTGTGCTGTACATAACATAATATTATAAGGAAACAGGAAAATATAACAAAAAAATTTAAAGCTAACCGAAGACAATTTCACAGAAATAAAAGGTGACCTATAAAAATATGCATCATGTATGCATACCGGCAGGTGTTGTTCTAAGCGTTTTTTAAAGTAGATGTATTTTTTACATAATTTTAGTAAATAAGTATTACAAGGAAATTTTTCTTGCGGTAGTATTTCTATACCTTTTTACCGTTTTGCTTATACTTCAAAGTTTCGTTTTGCCGGTACATCGGCTCGTCAGAATCTCGGGCCCGGTCTAGCAGTCGTACCGAACTACGGGACTACGGTACTAGAGGAAAATTCGGCGAACGCGATGACGGCTTTTGGGTGACGGGCGTGTAGTGGCGGCCATACTGAATGTAAGTATCATTGGCGTAGCTACCTTGGGCGACACTCGGTGCAGAAGTCGGTGGTGTCGCCCCATTAAAAGTAAAAAGCAACAATTTTTTTTTTTTTCAATTCAATTTTTTTTAATGTTTGTTTGTACCATACCTCTGTAATGCATTACCCAAGATACTGGCAGCGTTTCTTCTCTGCATAGAAATACTTATACATTGAGCGACAAAGCTGCCAGCTGCGGGGTCGTTTAAAGCTTTATCTTTAATTTTTCAGTATATTAAACATTCTGGAATCGATTTAGTAATCTGTATTATCTATAAATAATTTTGTAGCTGCTTGTCTGTTTTTAAAATAGGGCTACAATTTTCGATCAACAATCAACAGATATCGATAAAAAGCTATAATGTTGTGCGCACCAAGTCGAGATTAGACTAGCCAAAAAAATACCCGTTTAATTTTGTAGATACAAATTACCTTTTGACATATTTTGTCAATCAAATTAGGGCTATATAAATTCCATCTGGCATTAATTTGTAGTACTAATTCAACCAAAGCGCAAGTCAATATCAATCTTATTGAAAATAATAGTGGTAGACAATGTCTTTAGTCATTTACTTGTGTTAATTTGGCTGGCCAGGTTCCCGTACTAATCGGCACGTATACCATTTCCACTTCTCTCTTTATTCCGTGTTCTGTAAGTCCTATTAGACCCCCCTCGCACTGATAATATAGGATGTGACACGAACTAACATGCGAATGCCAGTAACACCCGAAGATAGACTTGCTACTACGATAACGTATGTCATGTAATGTAGGCACCTAAGCTTAATGTAAACCTCAATGTGTCAACTCCGTTAATACCCCACTGCTGAGCATGGATTATTCTCTTCTTAATCTGAGGACACCTAGATCACGCATATTTCACCACGCTGCTTCTTGCTGTTTCACAATGCGGATAGGTGGAGAGGACAGTGGCTAATTCATGGGTCGGAAGTTTATACGCCGCCCAAGAGCCTCCAATATAGTTTAACGATTACCATCAGAACTGACGGTTTGGCGTGCCCTCCGAAACATGGTAACATTCATAATATTTTTGCCACTAGCGGTCACCCATCCTACCGGAGGCATCCGGTACTACCAAGTCTGGCTAACCATAGCATAATATTTTGTAGACTTCGATCAATATTTGCTGATTTTTGATCGAAAATTGTAATCCAATTATTGTAAGAAAAGACAAGCAGCAACAAAATGATTAATATTCATTTGCGGATAATACAGATTATAAAATTTATTTCACAAAGTTTAATATGCGGTAGAATGAAATTATAGTCTGAGACGGAGCTGCGAGCACTTGACGTTAGCAAACGTTGATAAGGTTGATATAGCTTAGACGTATAACTAGTGACATCTGATAGAGTAAATTTGACAGCAAATGTCAAAAGGGACCGCGCATGGAAGATTGATCGAGTAGTCAAAACGTAGTTACTTTGGTTAGTAGTACTAAAGTCATCTTGACTCGATAAATATAATGAAAATTTAAATATAAAACTATAAACGACCCCAGAGCTGTCAGCACAGTCAGCTTTCTCGCAAAACATCACAGATTGTATAAGTATTTCTATACAGAGAGAAAACGTTGCCTATATCTTGGGTACTTCACCACAGAGAAGACTTAAGGTCTATCATAATATGTAAAACAAATCTATCTACTCTTTTTATGTGTCAAGAGCTGCAGATGGTTAATCTCAACCGCATCCAACACATCGGCGCAAAGCTCTTTGCTCTGCCATCTGGTAGCAGAGCTGTTTGGTCCTTCGCCAAAATGGTTGAGTCTAACTTTTGCCGCCCCACATTGCCTCAGTTCTGTGCCTGTTCCATATTCAAAGTTTCATTATTCAGATAATAGTTCTACCATTTGTATTAACATTAGGTAGCAAAATTTCATGACATTATTTGCGGAGGTGTTTTTATAAACATGATATTTAATCCTTGTCCAAATAAATACTTTAATCGTCACAACTATTTAATTTTAAACAAAATTGCCCTTTACATCCTTCGATTTAAATGATCTTAGGAGACATCGCAGTTTTAAAATAACATCATAGCAAAATAATGATCGAGTACTGCGCAATGTGCAAAGCCGGCGGACAGTCATCTATATAAACGAAGTCGCGGGTTAGTTAGCGGTAGCTCAAAGTCACTATTCCACGCAGACGAGGTTACGGGCGGAAGCCAGTATGTTAATATTTTTATTTGTTTGCAGGACTATTTTTATGTTATTTTTAACTAGGGTAGCTCTTTATTAAAACGTCATGGTGAAAAATTGTTATGTCATATTGACGTATTGCTTATATGGTTTTTAGAAAAGTTACTTAATAATCCAGCGGTTAAAAGTAAATCTTATAATGGGTGGTATATATATATTCACAGGTAAGCTAAAAATAACATTAATAAATCTAACAAATATGTTGACCACAAATTACTTTGTGTAATCCCGAAAGGTCCTACTTATTACTGTGTTAATATTACAATTTTCCGTATAATTAAAAAATACGAAAGAAATGAGGCTAATGAGGCAAGGGAGACTATTTTAGCACATTTTGAGGCGAAAGACAAAAAATATTTTTTGAACACGGAACCCTTAAGTATTAATTCCCTTGAGCCCTTAATTAATATATTCTTTCAACTTTCTGCAACGTATCTGAGCTGAAACGTTCAGGTAAGTTGTCAGCCCTTATTAGGTGTAATTATGTATAACAGGTAAGTAATCTCGTTTAGGTTTATCATACCAACTAGTTTCAATCCCGTTTTAGAGGTGGTGTCGTGGGGCCCACCGATCCCCTTTGTACGATACAGACAGACTGAGTTACTTTTACATTTATAACATTCCTGTAAATATAGGTAGATACAACAAAATTTGTCACAATATTCAAAAATCTTATTGTCACCCTATTAGAAAGGGACACACATACTCAGTTCTATATCTTTCACCCGGCTCATTTTTCCGATTACTCGATTACTCATATCCGGTTTATCCGATTATCCGGTTGATTGTAGTAAGTCCATGGATATAACTGATGTATTGACGATGACAATGTCATTTATTACGACATTAATTGATACTTCAAGTTCACAGGAGAGGGTTATTTAATATTATTCTATTTTTCTGAATTGAATGATATATTATTTATGTGTGGGGAAACTTGATAAATGTGGCTTATACCAAAAATGTTTGTTAAACTTAAAAATCATTGTAGTAGTTGCAAAAAATATAGGAAATACAGCGTTATATCATCGGTTTTAAAAAAATGGACTGTCGGCGAACTCACCGAAATAAAAGTAGGCGCAACATACATATTTTCGTAGTGCTCTATGGCTAAATATATTGTAACTTAACTACATACTAATAATTTATTTGTCGTACAGGGTTGGGTGAGAAATCTTCGTGTTCAAAAAGATATCGTTTTCGCTGATGTCAGTGACGGATCATGTGCGAAAAGGCTACAAGTTGTAATACCAAAACATTTAAAACCCGATGACTTAACGTACGGGAGCTCCGTACATGTCTGCGGAAAGCTATCAGAAAGTCCTAAAGGTCAAGTCGAGTTAACAGCTGAAAGTGTTGAAGTGTATGGCAAGTGTGTAGTTTCAGACGGTTACCCGTTCAACCCACGAACAGCTCACCCTCCAGATTATATGCGTCAGTTCTTGCATTTACGGTCACGAACTAATTATTTCTCGGCGATTTTACGAGTGAGAAGTGCTGTAACTAGGCACTTACATGATTATTTCTTGTCCAATAATTATGTCCATATTCACACCCCTATATTAACTTCAAATGATTGTGAAGGAGCAGGAGAAGTCTTCAGAGTTCAGCCAGAAAGCACAGAGACAGTTAAAGCCATGATACAGGAGGGAAGAGATCAAGACTCCGTATACTTTGGCTCTAAAACTTTCCTAACTGTATCGGGACAGTTGCACTTGGAAGCTATGTGTCGTGGGGTAGGTAATGTGTACACTATAGGCCCAACTTTCAGAGCAGAAAATTCAAGGTCTCGTCTACATTTATCTGAATTCTACATGGCTGAAGCTGAACTTGCCTTTTGTGCTCAGATAGGGCATTTACAGGCATTCATTGAAAATTTAATAAAATATGTGTTTTCTGAAATAAGAAAAACAAATGATGCTGATTTATTTTTGATTGACAAACAGAACAGGATACCCAATTGGATAAATAAAGATTTTATTACTCTCACATATGATGAGACTAGGCAAATATTACAGAAAAAAGGTCTAGTCAACACTGAGGAAGGAATAAATAAGGAACAGGAATTGGCCATAGTAGAGTTTTGTAATGGAGTTCCTGTTTTTATTGTAAGATGGCCAAAACAATTAAAATCATTTTACATGAAAGAGTCTCCAGAAGATTGCAATAAGGTCAGTAATTTTCTAAAATACAGATGTTAGTTGAGTAATAGATAATGATGAATTTTTCCTCTTTCTGAATAGGACACATATGAAAAATTAAACTAGGTGTTGCTCCTGCTACTCATGAGCAAGAGTTGGTACTGAAAAGCTTTAGTAATGTGTTACTGGCTTTATGAATCAGGTGGGATTGTAGTCAAGCAAAAACTTATATGTAAAAGAATTGCAAAACGTGGAAATATGTATATATGAAGTAAATAGTATCTACACAACTTTACTTATTTATCTGTGCCTAATTAGTAAATTTGTAGTCTGTTTTTTTTTAAATTTTGATCTGTAAAAAACAGAATAAGTATTATTTTGTTGGTTTTTTGTCTGTAGATAGAATTAAATGTATGTAATCCTTGTTTCAGGTAGATGCATTAGATCTATTAACACCAATGACTGGTGAATTAGTTGGAGGTAGCCTCAGAGAGGATGACTACAACAAGTTAAAAGAAAGATTGCCATCAGAAGCTTTGAACTGGTACTTGGAGCTGCGCAAGTTCGGCAATATACCTACAGGCGGTTTTGGACTCGGCTTGGAAAGGTTACTGCAAGTGATCTGTGCTGTATCTAACATAAAAGATACCCTGCCTTTCCCAAGATGGCCACATAATTGTGATATGTAGAAAGGAGTTTTACCTATTACGTACCTGATATTAAAAAATGTATAGACTTAATGCTAAATAAATATGTATTTATAAATTTCGATTATTTTATGCCCTGCAACTACAACTATATTTTTTTATAGAAATGAGCAACAATCGAGCAGATGAGCCATTTGACGGTAAAGGTTACCATCGTCGCCTATGTAACATCAAAAGCATAACCTATGCATTCCTGAAATTATACGAAATACTATATTCATAAGTACTGTAACGTGCGATTTTAGTTGTCCTCGTTACATCGAACACCTATTGCATTTTGGTAATAAATTTGTTAACTTTTTCCAATTTGAATATTTCATTTGACATGTAACGCCACAGATAATAAATCGTTAACTTGGTGAGGTGCAGATTGACACATAATTGCATTTGACATTTACATCTGTCATTACATTTGACATGACCG
>DWJZ01008491.1:0-11322 GCA_018249125.1 Asbolis capucinus
ACTTTTAATTAGGATTTGATTTAAATTTTTGATTAAGTATTGACCGGACTCCAACATGCGTACAGTTTTTATAGAATAAGAAAAAAGCATACTCTCTATATAAAACATATATATATACATATATATAGGTACATAAATACGTAAATGTGGACTTCTGTGGCAGCCAATTATGGACTTAAAACAAAAAAGCGAGGGATTTGACTCATAAAATGGTCAAATTGAATATTAAAAAGAGTCCATCATACGAAGTTGTTAAATTTAAATGCTTAAATTCTGGCTTGCCTTATCTAACCGTTTACATTTGTTTGTTTTCTATTAAATCACTTTCGTCACTTCTGTAACAATTAACCTGGACATTAGGGCAGTTGGAAAAGCACAATGTTTCAAGCTACTTTACATTCTTATTACTTTAATGTTATAGTTTATAGAATTAGCCACTTTGAGTTGAAAAGTCCATAAAGCTAAGGCGATTTTGGTACTGAGATACGCAATGATATACATATTTTTACACACATGACTCTAAAAAAATTATCCAACAATAAGCCACATGACAGGGTTAACGAAAAAAATCATCTCCTTATTTACTAGTAGGGACGGTACCCTGAAGATATATTTTTTATAATTTTACCGGGCCACAGTCTCACCGTGCTCAATATTATGAAACCTAGCAAAATCAAAGTTTTCTAGTAGGTACCTGCTTCAACACATTATACCTGCTACTGGGCATGGGTCTCTCCTTATATTGAGAAGGTCTAGAGCATACTCCACGACACTGCTCCAATTCACATTGGTCGTGGTATTAGTGGTCAACCCAAGTGTCGGAAGTTTTTATTGCTATCCTCCTATCGACCGCAGCCGCTGTTGCTTTTTTGATCGCTTACAATCGAAACACGCCTCCGACCTATGAACGCTTCAATACCTAAGTACTACCTTCTAGTAGTACTTAGCTATTATGAGTCCACGCGCACAGTCGTACATCACAGGCTCATCGCGTTTAATAAGTTTTGCTGTGACAACATTCCATGCCTGTT
This sequence comes from Asbolis capucinus, assembly GCA_018249125.1. Lineage (NCBI taxonomy): Eukaryota > Metazoa > Arthropoda > Insecta > Lepidoptera > Hesperiidae > Asbolis > Asbolis capucinus. The sequence goes on from DWJZ01008491.1 coordinate 1,032, forward strand.
GTTAATAATTTTTGTATATGTCCATAATATCATTGGTTGTTACTGATTTTTTAAACTTGACAACGCAAAAATAGGATTCAATTAAGAATCCCGTGCGTGGAACTTCAAAACCACTTGATTTATTTTGATAAACCACTTTTGAATGGTCTAGCCGTTTAGAACTTCAGTGTAAGACACAAGCGTAGCTTATTTGATAAAAAAAATACCTTATAGTTTTAATAACAGCATTACAATATTAATTATTATTAATTACTAGAAGTACTCGGCGCGCGTTGCTACCTATCAACTCATAAATCAAGTGTCCGAACTATGTAATTTTGGTACCAAAACTTTTTCCAGAGAATTTTGTATATGGTTGCTAAGGACATCGCTGCTCTAGCTTCTACTATTTCAAAGTTTGTAAAGGACAAAGAAACATTGAATTCATATATACAGACAGCGGTGACCTCTGTCGGCAAAAAAATTTGTGATTAGAGCATATTAAGCCATGTCAGAAGCTTGGATGTCTTTAGCAGCATAAAAAGCGGTGTTCTGTTCTGTAACAAACACAATAGTTACTGTGACCTGCAATATCTACCTTAACCTGCAAAGGACAATCAAAAGAGTCGGTTGAATGAAAGCAATTTCAAAGTCCTGTATATTTAAAAAACATTTATTACATATCATACCCATTTAAATTATGAATAACATTTTTACTTAAATAATTCTATAGATTTCTCCACTAGAACAGCACGGTGAAGTAACTTCTTGCCTAGGCCTCCTCAGTATGAGACATGTGCTCTGCAGTGGGACAATAATAGATTAGTAGAGGCCTACGAGAGTTAAAATTGCGCAATGCGTTTAAGCAATTTCACTCCATTATTCCATTTAAACAAAATTAAATGGCTTGGATAAGTACAACCTTTGCTACATCTTTATATGACCATCTTTATATAAATAAATTAAGAAATAGCCACCCTTGCCGTACACATCAAGAAAACACGACAACGATGATTGGCTGTCAGCTGTCTGAAATGTCTTTTTTCAAATAAGAATTGGCAAAATAAAGCAAAAACTTTTGAAACAAGGTTTAATAAAATATTTCAAAATACAAGCTTTAATTATACATCCTTCTTATAAAGAAATACACAAAATTTCCTAACTGTATTATTGACCGTTGAGGAGTTCCCTTGTCTGGAACTAAAGCAGTATACAAAATTTCAGCTCTGTAGTTTAAGAGGAAGTAGGTCTAATGAAACTTGCAAGATTAAACCCTTAAGAAAGATAAATACTAATAAATAAACATACACTGTAAGACAAATAAAAACTTGTAAAAAGTAGCGACAATTATGGCCATCAATTCTTATACATGATATTCATTTTGACATAAATTACACTACAAATTTAAAATTAAAAAAAAAAAGCCAAGCTTAATAAACATAGCCGGCCAATTCTCCTTTACAAGTTAAGGTAATATTGTGGTTCTAGCATAATGTGGTATTAACATTCTCAATCAGCTGAACATACCAGCTGAACTGCTATCAAACTACTTCTGAACTGAATAACTTTGAAATTGTTTGTTAAAAAGGGTTTCGTCTGGCAGTTATTTCGTTCCACCAATAATTCTCATATTTAAACTTAATATTAATACAATTATCATTCAAATTTATTTATATTTAACCGGCTGGCTTCAATTTCTCCATTTCTTGACTTAATTTATTGTAGTCTTCTTTAACTTTCTTACATTCTTGTTGCAGGTCCTCAAACTGACTCTGTAAATAAAAAATATATTATTAGTACTTAATTACGTTTTCTGTTCCTTCCAGAATAAAATCACATTAGAATTGTATTAATTATTGTAATTTTTCAGTTGTGTACTTAAATATAAATACAGTCTAGCATCAAAATGTAATATGAAGCATTTATGCAAGTACTAGGAACTCTAAAATTTTGTGAGCTCAGTAATTTCGATATTATGTATTAATAATGAATGAATGAATTGTAGTGAGGCGCTGCCAAAATATTAAAGACAGGGATACAGTAAATTATGAAGCTTGTTTAAACAAGTATCTTATGTATAGAAAAATGCCCTAGTGGTTTAAGATGCTCAGTTAAAGATTGTTGTCGAAGGTATGGATTTGAATTCAGTGCACACATCAGATTTTCAAAGTAATGGGTATATTCAATGTTAAAAATCACTTGCTTTAATAAAAAAACACCTTGTGAGGTAGCCTGCATACCAGAGAGTTCTCCATAAAGAGACCCTGAGAGCAGATCCAAGGCCATTGGTGGAACAGTTGTGGGTTGCAATAATGACATGAAGAACACTAAGGGATTAGATAATAAGTTGCAGAATGAGTCTAGTAATTTAAAAATGATTAATGTTAGTCTGTTACACCTGACAGATAGAAGACTGAAGCTTCATTGCAACACAGCTCTCCATGATGTCCTTAAACTTCTCCTTGTCTGAGTCATGTCGCTTCTGCGTATCTGTCAACAGTTTATCTATTCTGTCTTTATACTCTGTTACCACTGTAAAGGAAGGAATTAAGAATTAATCATTGTTTGAAACCTAAAATTATATAATAATATTTAGCTTGTCCATCAAGGAAGGATAATGAATGCATCATTCTATATTCTCATTCTAATCTACTGTTTAATCCCCGAGTACTTATCAAGACAACATCATCAGTGTGAAATACTTTTCAGGCCTTAGGTATTTCACCTCGGCATATACAAGTACAAAAATGCTAGAATAAACATTGTACTATTTCTTGTCATGTGGTTAGACAATAACAAAGTTCCATACGAACCCTATTCCCCTATTTCAATCCCTTCAATCCATTATTTGGGATTAAAGATAGCCTATGCCTTTCTCAAGCTCTTGTCTATCTCTTAACTAAATTTAAGCAAAATCTGTCTCGTATTTAAGGCTGAAAAGCTTAATAGACAGACAGAAGAGTTTCTACTGCATTTACGTTCTTAGGGATATAAATTAGATCAATTTACTCAATGTCAGACAGATGTGAGCTACTTGCTCACTTGATAAGCATTTGTGGATGGATTTGTGTCTTTGTGTCTTTTTGTATCTGAAGTTGTTTGATGTTGTTATTGAGTTTGATTAGTACTTTTTTCTTGGCAGGCAACGCATTAGGAAAAACCCTAGTCTAATGTTGTTAACGTCCATGGTCTTCGGTAATCACTTACCATCTGGTAACCCGTCAGCTCGTTTGGATACTTGTCACAAAAAATATATTTGTTTCTACTAAAATACCAACCATTTAACTGATATTTAATCGATGTTAATTCAGACATACATCGCTGCCCCGACCACTGTGCATTCGAATAATTTTCTTGTAAGTGATGTAAATAGTAATAAAACAACACGAGGACAAAACTTAATAAAACCATAAATGAAATCAGTTTATCTCGTGGAACAGTCCGCATCTTGCTTTATAGTATATGCGGCGTGTTAAGCCGTCCGAGGTCCAGGTCTGTAGAAATATAAATTAAACTCGGGTTCCCCCAACACAAATACATTTCAAAACTTTATCTCAGTTCTTTCATAACAAAATTATTTTTATAAAGTTAATTGTTTATCAACCATGAAAGCAGTTACAAGTGACATTGATTGAATTTTGACATGACAATTGACATATGACATTAATGACAAAATAATTACATTGAAAATCCGTGCCATCACAGATATAGAAAAAACAAATGAAATAGAATTCATGACCGTGAGAACAAATATCTTCAACGAACGTATTCCTCAAAAAGACTACGCGTATATAATAAAAAAATATATGACAAGTGATAAAGGAAGTTTTAAGTAATTTGTTCCATTTCAATGTTGATATCGTCGCTGTTACAAATTTCCCATCCTGTCGTTGTCACTTTTGGTACTAAGTTTTTACACTTAATTATTTATTCATCATTCATTTATCAATCATTCATTCTTAATTAAAAAGTACCTACCATAAATTAAATAATACTTACATAAATATCATTCAAATATATTTTCCTACATTCATCTTTATTTTCCAAGTAACAAGTCAAAAGGAAAAAGTGCAAAACTTTATACTAGGAAAAGAAATAATTACAATGAAACGGGTTTCTTTTATATCTCTAGTGTAAAATGGCGTATACTTGTCCTTGCTTGATGGGCATGCTAATATTAATGTATAATTTTAGGCTCTAAACAGAATGGTGTAACGTTATCCATTCCGTTACGGAGGTAATAAAGTATTTAGACTAAAAAACAGTTGCTGGTTACGCAGCAGCGATATAAAACAGACAAAAAGTAGCTTATAGAAAACATGCAGAGCTGTCTTGCAAAGATAATAAGTTACATATATTGCTAGGTTTATTCGGCAACTTTAATGTAATTTTCGTTTTTACGGCCTAAAAACGTGCTTATCCTATGCGGGGGACCTAAATAGGTGTATTTTAAGCAATTTGCTCTCATAAAATGTGTACAGTTTCATAAAGTGACTTATCCAATATTGTCTTATTCGGCGTCTCCATCGATTTCGACGGTGGCGTAAAAATAGGGCCAACAACAGACGTCTTTTATCAGTCCATTTTTATTAACAGACCGTCCAACGCTTCTGGGACGCCTGCAGCTCCGTTACGTAATAACAACCGTACAGCTCGTGTGCCCGTCGATGCGATGAAATCTTTACGGTGCGGCGCCTCAACGCGTCATGTGCCTTTAGCCTTAGTGTTGTGTACATCATTGCAAAGCATGACTTTTCCATCATTGGGCTTGGATTTCCTCTCAAGGTCTCCTTATAGGAATGGAGTCAAAGTCAAATTGTGTACATTATTAGTTGTCGTATACATTATCCATTACCTACCATTATGTATACAATTAAGGAATTATAAAAGAAGAAAGGATGGTATTGTTACAGCAGTGGGTTTGGGATAGGAAAAGAGTAAGCTGGTTTGAATAGATGGTCATTTTATTTAGAAAATCTCGAAATAACCACTAGTGGAAATGTCACTCAGTAATTTTGTCTCACTTGCACAATGTACTTGAAGCACTAAACTTGAGACACTGTACCGAGACGTCAATGGCACTTTTCACTGACGCACGCACTGATCACTTTTCACTTCAATTCTTCGTTCTTCTTCCTGGATTCCTTCCGAAAACTGAACTGCCCATTCCGTGTCTCTAACCGCCTTATATACCCCTAATTTCAAATGGACATTCCAAATTCAAACATTTTTCAAATATCTTCTATCCTTCATTTTTGCATTCCTATACTTTCCAGAATTATCTAGATGTTTTGTTTTAAAATTTTTTTCTATTCTGCTTATACATTGTTCACACATATGTTCTGTGTTTTCATTTCAAATACACGTTCCTACATAAAAACAAAATACCTATAATAAATTAATGTAAATATTTTTTTTAATTATAATAATAAACTAATGTTTAATAAAATATTTGCTTACTGTTAAATTGTTAAAATTTAATTTTAAATGTATGCTATTTCTTATATAAGTCACCCATCGCATGTAGTTATAAGTAAATTATTATTATTAATGACAATTTATGGTATTAAAGATTGGGAAATCTTATTTTGTCCTTATTTGTCTATCTGTCTTCTAGAAATACATTTGTTAAGTAGTAACTCTTATTCGTTAATTGCCCGGCGGCTTGTTTCGATTGTAACCGGTCGAATAAATTAAGCAATAGCGGGCGCGGTCAGTAGGAGTAGGGGTGACCGCTAGTGGCAAAAATTTAACGTTTCCGTGCTTCGGAGTGCACGTAATGCCGTCGATCCCAGTTGTTGTCGTTAAGCAGTCGTTAAGCCATGTCGGAGGTCTTCGGGTGGCTTAAAAACTTCCGACACTTGAGTTGGTCACTAATCCCTCCAATACACATGGGAGCAGCTCTAGGCTTCCTCATTATGAGGAGAGACCCGTACTCAGTAGTAGACCATCGATGGGTTGAAGCCAACTCTTATTCTGGAAGTTTCCTCACCGAAGCAAGCGATAATTAAGATCGAATACACCCATTACTTTAAAAATCAGACCACTTTACTGAGCACACATACTCACAAGCCTTTAGCATTCCTTATTCGATAATATGCTTTATACTATATGTTTACCTAGACTTCTACAATTTAAAACATTATACAGGTTAATTAACATTTAAAATTTTAATGTAATGTTATTCTAAAAGGAACATGAAAATTAAAGTCCTTCGTATGGCGTACTACGAAGGATTGGAATAAGTTCACAGTGTCTGTGTTTCCGCTCAAGTATAATGTAGGTGTATTCAAGACAAGAGCGAATAGCCTTTTTCAAAGTTAATGCGTTTTACCATCTAACCTACATCACCACTTACCATCTCGTGATATCGTAGTCAAGCATTAATTTATAATATGTAAAGAAAGTTAATAAAATACTAACATATATTTTGTTTAATTTATAAAGTCTGTTTGAGGATCGGCAATAAAAGTACAGGAAAACTAAAGAAGACTACAATAAATCAAGTCAAGGAATTGAAAATTTGAAGCCAGGTTTTTAAATAACTATTAATTGAAGTAATAATATTAGGCATAATACTGAGGATGATTAATAAAAATAAATAACTGTTTAGGGACTGCTTTTGTTTGTTACGTTACAACTCGGCTTATTAATGATACGTGATTGAGCTTTGATTTACTTAAATATATGCCCAAAAATATCAATAGAATCAGGTTGACGTTGAATTATAACATTATTCTAGAAACTAGCAACGTAGATAGGTAAGGATGGCTATAACATAACATTTAGTTTGTTTCATTATATCGGGTCACAAATAAAAAACCATAATTTAAAAAATCTCGTTTAAGACCCTCTCCAAACTAAAGCGAAACGAGGGCGGTCACTCGTAAGCTAAATAATTATGAATTCACCATCATCACTTTAAGCAATATTTATTTTCCCTAACCTTTGTAACAACATTTCTTCATGTGTAAACACTTACTTGCGTTTTACCAACTTAATGAAAAACTAAACATGACGCGTGATAATAAGACCATAGACTAAAATACTCACACAGAGTATATTTCAACATCGCAATACTACGCAATAACTACATTAATCAAACCTTGTGCTCTCATTCACAGTGGGCATATGTTTGCCGTGAACTTGTAGCAGTAGTGTATTTTGATCAGTGATTTTGAAGTATTTTACTTTACTCTTTGGTATTTTCTATGGACGGACATAGTACACTATATACGTTTACGTTACGTACATAGTTATACACATACATACCATACCTGCTAACGTGTAGCTGGTGGGATTTGGAACTTTGGAATTCGACATACGTTTGCGAGTTTACTTTATCTAAAAGGATATTTAATTTTTTTTATGTACAATTTTATGTCAATTATTGATTACAGCTAATTATTGATAATAAAGCATTTATACATTTAAAATATTATAAAATGCAAGCATATAAATAATATCCTTACACAGAGGTACTGTTAATACATCAGTACCTGCGTAACTCTTTTTACTAACAAATTAATTATTGGTGCTTCGAAACGGTCGGTTTTGTATAGGTAAGTGACACAAATTTTTAATAAGAATTGTAATAATGATCTTTTAATTTTTTTCTTAGATTACAAATGCCAGACACTTCACGTTGTATGATAAAATGAACTTAGGAAAGTGAATAATATGGTAAATATAAGAAGTTAAATTCGCAAAGTTAGTGTCTTGGTACATATAAAAAGTAGAACGCTGTCGCGTTTCTCAAATTAGACTTTGACACCTTGTTGGATATGTGTGCGTGCGCGACTGTGAAATCTGTGAATGTGCTGCTGTGTGTACACTTGTAGGGCTACGGTATAAATTCTGTATAATTGGCATAGCATGGCATTGCGAATATGTTTCTTTCGTAGTTTTCACGGGCTTGTCAATGCAATCACTTTATACAGTTACTCAACTCAAATGAAACTCAATTTTAACCTCAATACAATAATAAAATGCAACCAGGTTAATATCTGATTACCTGTTAACATTATGATAATATGATAATGATAATAATAAATATATATTATATATTTTCTGTCAGGTTTATCACTCATGACTTACTCCAAATGAAAACATTCTCTATCTAATTCAAAGAAAGGAACTAATGAAAGCCTTTCATTGGTTGGCTTGTTTAAGGATTTTAAAAATGTTAATTATTGATAATAATTTCTTTAATAATGCTTTGGTTGTAAATCATCTTCAACCTTCCTTGATTTAAAAAAAAGTACTGTACATTGAAATTTTTACTTTTCTAGTGTATAAAAATTGCCCCAGTAATTTCATTAAAATTGTTATGTTGATACTAGTCTAAATGGATTACAAAATAATTAAAACAAAAATGTATGCCTAAAAAATTTATAACTGCTGGCATATCTATGCATGTTATTGTGACTGTTCGAAATTGAATTTTAAAGCATTTAAGAATGTTATTCTCATCTTGACAAAATTTGTTAACCATTGGTATGTCAAAATAATACTTTAAGAACTCATTAATTCTTTTTTTAAACTATTTTTATTCCTCTCATATTGTGTCAAAAATTGTTTCAAACCAAGTTATTGTGTTAATATATAATAGTAGTTTTTTTCAAAAACAATAACAATGTCATTCACAGGTGTGTTTACAAGTTTTGTCAATAGTTACATTTCAAACCACCATAGTATGTGGTCACTGCCACTCATTTCTTTTAAATATCATTGCATACCTTGCCAGCGAAGCGAACTTGAACCTTTTTGCTGCTAAATTATTTACCTGTCACAGACTACCAATATGCTATATTACGGATACTTAAATGTATTTAGACAATCTTTTCGAGTTAAAATATCATACTAATGCAGACAATGTATTTTAACTCTTTTCGAGTTAAAATACATTGTCTGCATTAGTATGACCTTATGGTAGTGAACCTGCCTGAAAAGCTACATATACAACCTAGGTTCTTCTCCCAGATGGAGGAGCCTTTTATTTGACAGAAAAATGATCTTCTCCAGTTATGGGTGTCATTTGTATTGTACATCCCACATATGTAACAGAATAGTAAAGGATATGAGCTGTGATGTGATTAAAATGTATTTATTAGTTTTTACACATATCAAGTAGGATTGGAGCCATGACATAATATTAAATAAAATATACTGGAACAATCTTGAGAATGTTCTTGAATTGTTTAAAATGTGAATTTCAAATATAATGCCTAGCCTTAATTAATAGCATAATTATGACACTTGGATTTTTTAGTGTACATACTTGGACTTGATATGACTTGATATGGACTTGACTTGGACATACTTGGACTATAACTTGATTGAATATTCTGTGTGTCATTATCAGTATATTCTGTGTCATTATTAGTATGCTCTGTATCAACAAAATCTTAAAATGATTGTATTGGATGGTGCTACATCTAAAATAAGGACACATTAGCCCAGTAACAGAATAGTGTCTTGATTGTTGTTCCTTTGAAGGTATGATCATGAATTCAAATTTGCATGCACCTTTGATTTCAAAATTGACACATTAGTTAATTATCACATGCTTTAGTGAAGGAGAAAAAAAATTAATATCCCTTTTATTGTAAGAATAGACTCAAATCCAACAATAGGACAATTATGGATTTCAATGAGGTGATCATTATTAAATACTGGATAATCCACTAAAGTTGCTGTTACTTAGCAAATGAAATACTTTAGAATTACGAATTGATTAAATTTAAGAATATAATTATCTGTACAAAAATAAATTAAAGTATAATAAACAAATACCAGATAATATTTAGGTGAAGCATGAAACAAAATGGTCATATGAATACTTATGACAGTTGTTACTGTTTAGAAAGAGCAAGTTCATTTGGTATTAAATTTAACATTGCATTCACCTAATTTTTATACTGAGCTTTTTCCTACATTTCAGTGTGGAACTGTTTTCATCCCCACTTTATCCCCTCCACAGGTCAATTTTTTAAAAACCCTACTACATATTTTTTTTTATTTTGGAACAAGTACAAAGTTTTATAGTTTACATTCAACGATAATGACCTTCATACTTCCATATCCCTTCGAATCTGTTTACGCGATAAAACCTTACCTACTTTCTTTGTCTATTCTATTCTATTTCTATGCCATTTTATTGAAAATCAGTTCTTTGGTTACAGATAGATAGACAGTTACTTTCGCATTTAAAATTTAAAGATAACTTATTAAATAATGTTTTCCTTATACAATTAACATTTAATTAGAATTACAGATGTTATAAACACATAATTAGGTAGCATTTTTGCAT
>DWJZ01008492.1:0-11322 GCA_018249125.1 Asbolis capucinus
TTCTCTCCCAAAAGCATTTTGAAGACGAGCTGCACAGACTTGCGCGGAAAGAGAACTTTTAAAATCATAAAAAATCATCACTCTAAAATCTTTCCGACTTAATTCCATTTTCGTTGCTTACGTAGAACTTTGATGTGTGATGAAAAACAATTGACAAATGATTTCCCGTTATTTGTTTTTTATTACCAAGAAGGTAGCAACATTTTAAAAAATATAACATTCGAAATTCAAATAGTTTCGATTAGCTAGAAGTGCAAAACTTTTAGGGTGCCACATGTACTAACTGTTATCTGTGACCGTGAGTATAAAAAAGAATTCCTTGAGAGTTTCTTGCTGCTTCTTCTTCCAGGACCAACTCACTGAAGGGATTTGTTGGAGCGAAGGCATAGTTTGTCTTTCAAAAGGGTTTTCTAAAAACCATCTTCGAGTAAAATAAAAGTTTTGATTTTTTAATGGAACTACTGTACTATATACACTATCTGTCGATATAGTACACTCGTTTATTTCCAACAATATGTTTCCTTATAATATTTAATACCGAAAGTTTGATAAACAACAGAAATTTTTAAAACCTAAAATCTTTTGCGTTTGAAAAAAGAACACAAAATAAATCAAAAAGTATGACGAGCAACAATAGGCTGCGAAAAAATAAGAATTCCATATCTGCACAGAGTATCTACTACAGGAAATGGCACAAAAAATGTTGAAACCAGTACAAAGTAGCTGTTCTTTGTTCGAGATATCCTGGTGCCAAATGTTCACGCACTAAATACGACTTTTTACTGCGGAGTCGTAACGACACATTTTCAAACATGCTAATGTGAAATTAAAGTGGTCCTTTTTTTTAATAAAATTCTCCAACATTTCCACCTGAAGATCTCGTTTGCGGATGTAAAGATATTTGTTTGGTAACGGCCTCTGTTTATTCTTGTAAAAATGTGAAATTTAGTCGAGTGAAATATTTTGGCGTTCATTCGTCGTGGTATTACGGAAGTGTGCGTAAGTGCGTTAGGCTAGGTTCTAACGTATTTGTTTACGAAACTTAACGCGTGAAGCAAAGCAATAATTTAATTAGATTAATCTAGGAATGTATTGTATAAATATATTAATCTATATAATGAATGTTTGTGAGTTTGTCCTCTAAAGACTCTGAAATGGTAGGAAATAGAGCACAGATGTTCTTAGCAACTAAATATGTTCAGAATTATCTGGAAAAGATTTTGGTTCGAAAATGATGTCGATCTGACACGTGTATTTCCACTTCTGGTAAAAGAACTCTTTAACCGTTAACAAGATACATACGAAATTGTGTACATGCATAGAACCCAGCGTGACCGGGCATAGCTAGAGTTAATTAAATGTATTGATAATTAATAAGGTATTTTTTAATCACTAAACTAATAATAATGTTATTTTTAGAAATGGGTTAATCCGTTACTTTGTATACAAAATTTAGTGCCAACTGTGATTTATAACATACAGACACATAATTCATTTGAATATATTAGATTTTGTTATGTTTGACAATAGCTGGCCCCACTCAATACCGAATAGTGCTGGGATCAAGAGTACTTTATTGTAAAATGTTGTATGTATTAATAACTTTAGTAGCACCGAGGAACTTTCAGATCAATATGTAACGGCCACGTCCATGCCCACGCCCACGCTCGACAGTAACTTGACATTGACGGCCAAGTGGCCGGCGCGCCAAACTCGATTTGCGAACTAATTAACCGCCGACCCGCACCTGGGACCATATCATTACCTCTGCCAATTCTTTGTTCCACGTTATTAATTGTTCAAGGGTTAAACTTAGGGTTGCCAACTTTTTATACAAAAAATAATGTTTTTTCTGGTGTGAGCAGAAAAATAAACAGTGTTTAAGAAAATTTTATAGTATTTAATTTTTTATAATTTTAAACATACTGTTCAATGGTTCTTGATGAACTTATCGATTTACAGTTAGTCTTAACAGCTTCATAAGCTGCGCAACTATTATAACTAGCATTAAATAAATGATATGTGTTTTGGTAGGCAACCATCGAAGTGATGCTGAAAACTATATTTTGTTCAGCGGTATAAATTATGTAATCAAAAATAGTACAAAACTGTTCGTAACAGTACATTTGGCAACCCTAGTCACACGTGCTCTGCCTTAGTCTTCAGCCAAGGTATTAATTAGAACATTGCGATCGGATACTAACAGTCACATCCGACCTTTTTGTTCGGACCTACGGATATTTATAAGGTAAATTTTGGGTATAATTGGTTAAGGAGTTATTCGAGTGACATCCTTGTTTATTATTTACACAATTTATTAACACAATATTGTGATGTATGCAATTGATTTAACAAATTAAATAGTAAAATTAATTCGTGACCTAACAAGACCTTTTCATAGGTTTATTAGCTTAGTGGACGTACCACTGTCTCTTGGCGCAGTATTATCATAGGCGTAATAGCTATCTGATGCATTTTTTAGCGCAGGATTATTATTGTAAGTGTTGGAGCTATATTATATATATAAATATATCTAATAACCCTTTAATCATCATCATCTTAACCCATCACGGCCCACTATTGAGCACGGGTCTCTTCCCTGAATGAGAAGGTCACCCAGTCCACCACGCTGGCCAAGTGCGGATTGGCAGACTTCACACACTTTTGGGTTTTGCAAACTCCCCGGCATGCAGGTATCCTCACGATGTTTTCCTTCATCGTTTTAGCGAGTGACATTTAAATGCTTAAAACGCACATAACTCCGAAAAGTCAGAAACGTGCGCCCTGGGATTCGAACCCGGACCCTCGCAAGTAGGAGGCCGAATTCTTAACCACTAGGCTATCACCGCTTATCTATTATCTACAAATAAACATCTTTTCCGTACTAAATGAATAGTCACTTAATTATCGAGTTAAAAGTGTGATATTTCACTATGACGAAATAATAACAATGATTGTATCGACTTGTTTTGTCTTAACGAAAGAACGACGTATGTGACCCAAACGCTGTAACACAGAAACAGGAAACAGAGACGGATATATTTTGATTTCTACGCGTCGTAAAGCTGTCGCGGAGATGAAATGTATGCGACCTTCGTCGCTAATATGACAGAGGCAGTGTCGTAGTAAAACGTCGTAACTGGTCCCATGCAAATGTGTTCTCGTAACCAAGATTGATATCGCCAATACTAAAAGGGTGGACGGTGGACCGTACATCCATCAATTTTGGCATTTGGAAATATGTAACCAGCTTCTAATACGGCGCCGGCCGCAGCTGCGGCTGCTGGGTATTCTGCTCTCGTTTTTTATTCCGTTTTGGATCAATTTTCTCATGTCTTTACGAAGCTGGTTTTATTGATTGTTACATCATGTACGTTTGTATTAGTGTCGCTTCGACCATTTTTATCATGACGGCCTACTAATGGACACTGGTGTCGTGCGGAGCCCTAGAGCATATTCCACCACCCTGCTTTAATGTGAATTGGTCTCCACCTCTCCTCCGGGTCAGTGGCTGACCTGAGTATTGGGTTTGAAGGTCTACCGACGTGATTTATATGTAACAATCGAGGCCGAAGGATTACGTGCTCTCCGAAGTACAGAATCCTGTTAACGCTGGGCCAGTAATGGATGTTCGTATTAGTATGTAGGGGCAAGTTTAGGCTTGTCTAAATTTTTAGTAATTCTGCGAATCTTTGTACCCTAGTTCAAGAATGGCGAACCAATGGCACGCGACACAATATTTTGGGCACGTCACTGGTCTTAATATCGAATATTCACTACGGAAACTGTGAAAATAGTTTTAGGTGTGTGACGAGCGAGCGAGTGCGATGCAACACGTATGACTCTCACAAATCCCTGGTTCGATTCCCGGCAGACATTTATGTGTTAGATCAATGCTTATACCCGCATGATACTTATTATTAGGAGCTATTGATGTTTTTGTAAATGTAGTTACAGATATATAACTGTAAATTGGTAACCCTATTTGCTTACTTTTCGCACATTAATTGACTATTATAATCACAATCCTATCGTTTGATGAAAGAGGTATGAGATTAAGGATTTGATTGGGTCACGAAACAATTGATCATTGGTTTTTTAAGAATACAATGCGTGCTTCCGTCTTGCGACATCCCCACGGTTGGCACGTTGAAACCTCTGCTTAGAATTACTAATGTGTCACATCAGGTAACACGTCTACATGTTCGCCTGCAGCTTAAAGCATATAAAAACACGTAAAATCCTTCGTAAAAACCCTTCGCGTAAAACCCTTTGTAAACACCCCTTGGTAAAAACACGTATCTTGTGCTTTCGGCACTGACAACACAGTAGGAATAATAATATTTACCATCCCCTACGCCAGTAACTGTGTCGCCGTCGCAGTAAAACAGTAAAAGTTGGTCCTTCGCGTTATGAAATCCTCAGCCGCGCTCGGCAGGATTCTCCATGGCTTTTTACTCTTTCCCACTCCTATTTCATAAATCTTCCTTTTTTTTCGCCATAAAAATACGATAAAATTTTTAACGTTGTATTATTTTGGCTAGTGTTACGACGATGCGTTAAGGTGCAATTTTGTTGGGGCGACTGATGACAGCGGTAATCTATTTTCAAGGCCTATTCATATGAGAAAAGCGAACGGTTCGCACTGCGCTAACTTTAGTTTAGTTTTCTGACAGCGAATTTCTAATGTTGACATTCTAGGCAAATTCAAACCTCTACAATTTAATGAAAGTAAAATCTTATTTTTATCCTTATTCAATGCGAATGCCAATTTCATTAAAAACAGCCGCGTTTGTGATATTACAGACGCTCTGTCACTATTTGTCAGTGCGTGTTTGTACATCGAATAGTGCTTGTCCAAGGGACGTCGCAGACCATGAGAAATCGCCCTTAGACCTCGATGACACAAAAATCAAAAGCAGTACTTTGACAGACAGTTAATTGAATTTCGATATCGTCCAAATTCCCACCTATATGTGCAATGGCAGACGCCATCGCCTGCTATCAACTATGCCAACATACGTTTTTGTACACTGACCACAGCTACCATACTTTAATAATTCAGACAGATTTCAATTCACCAAACTTTGCTCCATTATGACTAGGTTTATTGTTTTAATAATATTATATAAATAGTCTTTGGTCTGTTATCATTCAAAATATTATTATCAATGGTGTGTGTTGTCTGTCGTGACGTACGGAATCGTTCCTTAAAGAATCATTCCCAACGACAATTTATTTGATATATGCGATGCGATTGCCAGTTAACTGTTGTACTCATATCACTAAAATATTCTGATTATGTATTTGTGTTTACATAAATATACGTTTACCGTGCCATTTACTGGGTTGTACACTACGATAGGGTTAGTGAACTACTAGTAGTGGATGAATTATTAATTTAGTAGTAGCCAGTAGTCGTTTGAATGATGTATTCTGAGTTTCAGCTAGATATAGATAGATAGAAATATAAATAAATCTAATATATGTATGTAAAACTCAAACACGACTGACTGACATAGTGATCAACGCACAGCCCAAACCAGGGGATCGGGTTGAAAGAACAATGGCCAAATTTCTATAGGAGCTGGACCTGACTTTTTTTTCATGTCCCAAAATAAGCTATAGTTAGATTGGTCTGTTTTTATGTTGTAAACATCATCTTGTTTGAAAATCATAGCTAAATAGCCACATTTTTCATAATAACGTCAACAATACTTTTGACTTTAGAGGTTAGAATACACAACTACCTTTTACCGACTGTGGTGTAGCCTTAAAGTGTAGTTCGCGATAAGCGAGGAGGGTATTTAGCGATCTCGTTTTATTTATTTCAATTTCCCTCACAGAATTACCGAAACAATAGAACATATGTCAAAGCGCACTAAGCCCTTATCCGTCTATCAGACTCCTAAACGTTCGATATCAAAAACGTCCGCCTCAAAGACAGATGTTGACCGATAATTCAATGAAATTCTATATTGCTGTTAACTTGCACGTGTAGCTTAGACAACGAGGATGGCATAACATCACACGGAAAGTCTTTCTTGAAAGACTTCAAGGCTTTTTTGTGGTTTGACCCCATCAATATATGATACCTACCTACTGTCCATCAGTCTTCAGTGCAAGTTGCAATTGACAAATCGAGTAATGGTTGCTGGCAGGAGTTAATTAAGTGTTAAGGAGTTACTTAAAATGAAAGAAATAGGCTTGACAAAAATACTTTTTATTCATCATCCTCTCTTACAACAGCATCGGGGAATGCTGCTGGTTCTAATATTGTGGGCTGATGCTTGGCCCACCTAAGGTACCACACAAGTGTCATAACACGTGCACAGCACCCAACGGTTATTCTACCAACGTCTAACAAATAACCACGAAACCAAAATCGATGTCCAGAAATCGAAAGCACAGGTAGGTCACGAGTAGGTATCGTTATCAGTCCGTAAAACAATCCCAGGGTCAAAATAACAGAAGACGATCTAAACTAGCGCACCTACATATCACAAATCAGAACAACGTCAACAACAACTGAAGTTGGAATGAAAGCACAAACTATAGTGATGCTAACGCTAAGTGATAGTGAAGTGAATAATCGGGTCGGATCGCTGTTGCCAGATACAAAAACTTTCTTCTATGAGTTTTTTGGGCGAAATACCGTAGCTTCTTATAAAATACGGTAGATTGTAAGAAATTTCAGTTTTTTTCCTATTGAAATCAGTTTTGGTGTGGGT
Organism: Asbolis capucinus; assembly: GCA_018249125.1. Taxonomy (NCBI): domain Eukaryota; kingdom Metazoa; phylum Arthropoda; class Insecta; order Lepidoptera; family Hesperiidae; genus Asbolis; species Asbolis capucinus. The sequence continues at coordinate 6,732 of DWJZ01008492.1, forward strand.
CAATATAAGCTAAAATGTACTAAAAACATTATAAATCGTTCCGTAGATATACCGTGATTATGTGTTACCTACCTTGCAACATTGGGTTGGAACAATGGCGCGAGTCGATGACAAATGAAGTTCCGTAGTACGCAGTTGAATAAAACGCTTGTGATAAACTACAAAAACAGAAATAAATGGAAAAGTTTTTTTGTGGCTACTTAAATAGATATTTTTTGGGTTTTTTAAAACCGTTAAAAATTCGCGTATTTTTCATATTGTATATGTCATATTGGGACGCCATCGTTTCTTCGTCAGGTACGATTTGACGATCCTTCTTTGGCATGCATGTTATGACATAAGCGTCCGCTAAAGATTTTGATAAATTCTACCCCCAAGTTGATAAAATAGGGGATGAAAGTTTGTATGAAACTTTTGTCAATTTCAAACCGATCGGGCTGTGATTTTGCATGCATATAGCTACTATGACGTGGACATCCCCTAAGAAAGGATTTGATTAATTCCACCCCATAATTACTAATAATACTTTTTAACGCAAGCGAAGCCGCGGGCAAAATTTAGCAGAATATATAAATGCTTGCATCATCATCTCAACCCATCACGGCCCATTATTAAGCACAGTTCTCTTCTCTGAATGAGAAGGTTATGGCCACAGTCCGCCACGCTGGTCAAGAGGCTTTTACTAAATTAACGCGCTTTACCACCTAGATCACATCACTTTTTACTTTCGGGCGAGATTAAATTATATATATTTGTTTGTTACGGGTCAAATCTTGCAAGCTTAATTATACCCACTTTCTCTTACACTACGGTGTTGAAATTTTGTATACGCCCTCCGTCTTGATGACAGTGCTTTTTTTTGATAAGCATGACCTGGTACTACGTTCAGGATTGGCTCCAGACAACGGCTCCTCGCCGGTTCACTAGCTTTGTGTATTTCTACTCGTATTAGGGATATATAACTAAAGCTTATATTTTTAAATATTTTAACAAAGTTTGTTTTGAATTTCATTAAGTGACCTCGATGTTCCTATAAAGATATAATTATTTCCTTGTGTAGCGGATAGCATGGACAAACCACATGACCTGAAAACAAATATACATCTGCCACCTCAATATAGGCTTCAGCCAGGAATTAAATCCAAGAGCCATTGCTTCGCAGAGCGAAGTCGCACAAAACCAGGTCTGGACACAAAAATGAATGGAGAGGTTTACACACAAAACATTTTGCTTTCAGTTCAATTTCAGCAAACACTACAGGCCATTGCCTTGCACTTGCATTTCGTTTAAATTTCTTTTCTATTTTCCTTCGTTCTTCAGCTCCATTGGGCGGTTTTACTATGTACGGTACGACAACGACACGACGTCGCATCGACAGCATTCAACTTTTCTCTTTTTGGTCCAGCCTCTGCCCATGCTTCATCTGTTACTACTGTACTGTAGTTTTACGGGACCCCGTTGCTCAAGTTTCGTACCTATTACTACTCTCCTAGCTTTCTTCCCCCACGCTTACAGATCTTGATTATTGTAAACCATAACTGTCCCACTAGTGGGCTCCTCTCACAATGTGAGGGGAGCAAGTCATAGTCCACCTCGTTGGCCAAGTGCAAATATGTATATGGACTTCATACATCTTTGATAACTTTATGAAGAACTCTCAGGAGGAGGTTTCCTCGGGATGTTTTTCTTCACCGAAGGGAAAGCAAGTGATAATGAACTTATGAAATTCACAAAACTTTGAAAATTGAAAAAATGCTATGCCGTTGTCGTATCGTATCGACACCGTGCCGTGTCATTGTAGTATCGTGCAGACAAGCGCCGCTCTTTGCCATTTTGCGCTGTACTGATTACACGGCATTCGGTTCTCGCGCTTGTTTCGTTTCGTATTACCGCTATAAATATTCTTACGTTATTATTTCCCTAGAAAACGAACGGAGCGAGGCGGTGAAGGAAAATGGAAAAATGTGAATTTACCTAATGATTCCGTTTTAGTCAACGACGATTAGTGACCTTACTGGGGACAATAAATCCGGTTTTGTTGGCTTTGTTGCAATTTTTTTGAACATTTGTAACAGTGAAGTTCGACCCAATAAGACACCGGTACTGAACATAGATCTTATATGAATGAAGAGATCTAAACATTTCAGGTACAATGCTTTATGATTATAGTTAAAGAGGGGATGCCGATGGTGAGATGAGTGATGATGAGTTGTTTGATGATTTTGAGAAGCATGATTACGATGATTATCTTATTGTAAGCGATGGTGATGGTGAATACAATGGTGTAAGCGACGATGATGTAAAGATGATAATTATTGTGGTTACTGATAATGGCGACGGTAATGATGATAATCATTATACTATTATTCCATTATCTAACCAGGCAAGAACCATTGTATTAAATTAGCGAACTCAGGAATCTCCAACAGGAAGGAAGAAAGTCCGAAATAAAAGTGAAATAGTTAATTTCATCATACGAAGTAACAGATTAACGCAAACATCTTTTATTGACATATTCATAGCTTAATTTTCAGATTAAAAACTGCCCCTGCTTTGGAAGTTCCTATTACCAGAAAAAAGTAGTTATTGTAAAGTAACTGTAACGGTTACGCATATGGTATTGCGCACTTATTAGTAGATACTAATGTCCTCTATGAAACTGTAGTACATCACTTTGCTGTGTTGTCAATAATACCCGATATAATTATTTTTTTGGTATTATTCTTACACGTTGGGTTACATTATCGATGTTTTCATATGAACCCCTAACGTTTTTGAAAGTATTTTATATAGCATATGTTCTTCAGGGATGTTGGAGGATTTTTTTTTAAGTTAGCCCTGTAGATTCAGAGCCTATTCTCCTCAAACAAACAATCATATCTTCCTCTTTATAATATGAGTTTAGAAGACTATATTTCTCGATAAATTTTCTTGGTTGATTGCACAAAGGTTTCGTTACTGGGGACGCCGGGGAATGACGGAACATAAAGAGCACTAAACGAGTGGCGGGCACAATGAAACTTGTATAAAATATTATTTCGCCAATCGATTGAGTTGAGACGTTACGAATCGCGACTCGGTACAAATAAAGGATCGAATCCGAGCTGGGAATAGGATGGTTGTCCAGTTGGGTTGAAGATATCGGATGCTATAAGGGTTTCAGTTATAGCCGTGTTTTTTCGTAAAACATCCGCCGCGTGGATAGGCTTCGGGATATCTGTAAAATCATTTGTCTTTCCTGCGTGACCCGAAGGCACATCCTTGTTCCGTTCTTGACAGTCGACCTCGTCTCTGATCGGCCCTCTTCCGATCCCGTGCAGCGGACTCCTTCGCCATGATGGTTTCAAAGAAGCCTCGTTGTTTAAACCTTGGTCTCCGAATGAGCTCTTGAGTACAAATCCTGTGGATTTTCAAGGTTATTCGTGGAGGATTTACCGGAAATTTTTAAGTCGCTTGAAGGCCTCTGACAAGTCCTAACGACTGTCATCTATTGACAACAATCAGGACTGACTGTGCTACGAGTACTCCGAACCAAAGAGGCCATTGACCATAATAGTACCCGCTGTTGCTGAATCCAGCCAATAGCTTGAAATCTGCCCCAGCCAAGATATGGTCGAAATATCGTAGCAAAGCTATTTCAGGCTTATGTGTACACAATCCTAACATAAAGATCGGGTACGACCGGTAGGATATTCATATTTGCATTTGTAATTTCCACGCTCTAGCGTTCACTGTAAATAAATACAAACGGATATAATATTTTCACCGCTCAGTTGTATGTTGTTTTGGTCATATAGAGAAAATAAATACAATACATTACATCCTGTCTGCGGTTGAAATTTTACTGTAATACCATGTAAAAATTGTCAATGACTGTATTGAAAATGTCAAATGACAGTGTGTCCAGTTCATAATAATTTGTGTTATGTTTTATAATTTTTTTTATGTATTTCCAATCGATTTTTTGTATAAAATCGTAACTTTCTGCACTCCTGCGCCAAAAATTTTTATTATTCAAATTTCATAGCCCTTCATCATATTCGTAGTAAGGGGTATTAATAAATATTTTGCTTCAAGTTTTTGGTATGATGCTGTGGGTGTTTAGTGTGTGACCAAGTAACTAGTGAGTCACGGTGATCAGTCTTGGCGAGTATGAGACACACACAGGATGCGGACAAGATTGGATTTCATACTCCTCTTATTAGTGAAAATATTACAATATATGTATGTACATATATTGCATAATATTGCTTGCGTGTTATGTTGTTACAAAGTAACGTTTGGTAGGTAAATTATACTTGGTGCAACTTCGATCCGCAATAAATGTAAACAAACCATAAAGTCTTTTGTAGGGTTTTCACCAACTTACATAAATGAGGTTTTTTCCAATAAACTACTCATTATATTTTTGATAATTACTTATTAAACTAAATATTTATCAAGGAATAAGTATAAACTTCAAAAAAATATAGTCACACAAAAAAATTACAACACGCAACCGCATTCACAAATTCATACTCTGACATCCTCAATTTTATTAAGGAATGAATAACCTTTCAACCTATTGAAGTATTCTTTTTTATGCTTTTAT
>DWJZ01008493.1:0-11321 GCA_018249125.1 Asbolis capucinus
CATGAGTGTGACGGTGACGTCACCGTGTGACGTTTGGCTGGTGAAGCAGCTTCTGATGAGTCGAGTCGCAGTGGAGTAGGGATAGATACCATCCTCGTCCTACGACTGGAGTCCAACATAGTGTGGAGTACAGGCCGTAGTCTACCACGCTGATCCAGAATGAATTGGTGGACTTCACACACACTTTATGGAGAACTGTCAGAAATGCAAGTTTTCTCCCGTCGTATTCTTGCAACGATGTGAAAATCAGCTTTTGATGCGCATAACTGAAAATAAAACAATCCTTTAAAAGTTGGTTATTACTTTATTTTTAGAAGCTCGTGTTTTCGTGACATTGAAAAGTTCCAGTTCCGATCGGGCTACTAAAAGACTTTTGTAATACATTTGATGCTAGTTACTAAAATCAGTACCGGGAGACTTTTTCGTCGGGCTTTTTTTCCCTTCTGGCTTACACGAGAGTACATAGTTTTTTTTTACCTTAGATAAATCAGCGCTTCACTACGATCCCATCTGATAGTAAGTGGCGATGAAGTCTGCGATGGTAAAGCGCACTAACTTAGTAGAAGCCTCACTCTTGACTTGAAGACATTTACATTGTAATCGAACGGAAACACCGAAGCTGGCAACTTATTCCAATCCTTCGCGGTACGGATGATAAAAGACGAAGCAAAGTGCGTCGTTCGTACAGGCGGAATGTTTACGACGAAGGGGTTGACACCCGCCGTGCGCCGGCTCGTTCGGTGGTGGAATGGGGATGGGGGAATCAAAACATACAATTCCTGTACACTTAAGTATGTATTATTTATAAAACCGATGACAGATAGGTATTGTCTATCGTGACTTTAGGTTTTATCAAAAAATTTGATGCTTTATTATATATTTTGCATTTTGTTAACAAATTTATTACTCAAGGGACTTTGTATTGTAACATTTCGACTTTTGTTAAGTGAGTTTTGGCTCCTAAGACGAAATAAACAGTTTTCATTTCGTTTAATTTCAAAAGTTGCTAAACTTATTAATATGTTATATGTAATGTCACTTTTATAACATACTAGCTGTGCCCGGCGCGCGTTGCGACGTATCTACTGATCCACCACGAGTCCGTTCGATACCATTTTAGTACCAAAACCTTTTTCAGAGAACTCCAGAGAACAGTTTCTAAAGACATTGGTGCTGTATCTCCTACCATTTCAGAATTTATAAAGGACAAACAAATAAACTCACAAAAAAACAAACATTGATTTTTATATGGACGACTGTCACAGTGTCATCCATGTTTAGGTTACAAAGTACGGATGAGAAAAAGGACGTAACGTGCTCGGTTCCGGGCCGGGGCGCGCGGTGCACGCAGCCGGCGGCCCGCTGCACGCAGCTTCTGCGGAGCGGCTGTTGTCCAGCGGATTGCCGCTTGCTGCGGTGCGCCTTGGTACTGCAGCGCGTTGAGATGGATACCCGTGTGCAGATACGACTCACTGATGTCCCCTGGCCCCTGCCATCCAGGTCAATGCAATCTATCCAGTGAAGGTGCTCGGAGATGCCCTGCTTGGAGGCTTATAGCTTATTTGATTGAATAGGTTATTATATACCTATTAAAACTGTTAAAAATGGCGTATCGTCCTTGTTAGGAATTTGGCGTATAAAGGCCCCGATTCGAAAAAAAATGTTACATACAAACTTGACAAATGATTTCGAAGCACCATGTGTTACATCAAACACTCGTGCGCCCTGCTCGTCTTTCTCAACCCATACAGTCCTTCTCCCAAAGGTTGCCTGGAAGAAATCGCATCTTAAGCGATAAGGCCGCCTTTAGTACCTGATATTTTATAAATGTTATTATTGGTTATGTCTATTGGTGTACAATAAAGAGTTTTTGTTGTTGTTGTTGTTGTAAGCACGTAGTTCAACGAATAAGTCATTAAATTACAGACAAAAGAACAGGTTTAACATATTGTCATAATATATTTATAGGGGTACGGAAACGTGTTTGTCTGTTGTGCATCATACAGGAAACTGCAGTACTAGAGCACTCACACTGACACACTGACAACCACCCAACGTCATTAGGTGCGATCATCAACATATTTTAGAATGTGTCACACAACAACACAGCACTGTGTTACAACGTGCGCTTGGTGCAGAACTACCGACATTTTCTATAACAAGTAAAGTATTTTTACGTGCGAGAAGGAAAATAAACGCTGAGAAAAATGAGGTTTATTCATTTTCTTACAATTTAAAGACGACTACTTTTTAGTGCTTCTTGACTGACTTATCGATCTACTACTAATGTTAAAAACGTCATGGGACACGCGACAATCAAAACTAAAATTATAATAAAGTATAAGTAATTCATTTTATAGTCATTTTGGTAGGCTACCATCGAAGTTGTAATGAAAACACTATTTTTTTATTCTACAGCAAATAGCATAATTCAATCGAAAACAGGCTAACACTGTTCGTAGTTCGTGTTCATTAGTTGAGCAGGGGCGAAATATACATACAGCCATCTTGTACACATGTTATAAATACATATGTAACTGATCGCTGTCTGTACATGGAACATCAATATTTGAAACAAACCAGTTCCTAGTGGAGAATAGTAAAGAATACAACTCTTAACAATGATTTTTAGAATCTCTGTCTGTATTTGTGTTTGTCTGTCTGTCTGTGCCTTCGTCCCGGCGGATCCTATTTGATGGCGGTAGTACACGTAATCGTACTTGACCAGGGTGGTGGACTGTGGCCTGAGCTGACATTGTGACCAATAGTGGGACAGTTATGGCTTTCAAATTACGCCTAAAATTGAGTATTTATTTTTATGTAAATAAGTTCACTAAAATCTTATGCGCAATTAAGGTGTTCAAAGTCTACGATACTAAGCTATACCGATGCGAAGCGAGACCAATTACGAGCCATTAACAGCTATATAAAAGTGACATCAACACTAATAAGTTGTAAAAAGTCCATCAATCGTGACGCAGCCCGCAGCAGATATCATTATGTAGCGACATTATTATGGAAATAGGTATTTATTTTTATAATACTGTCGGATATTTTGTCGAGTAGTTTAGACGTTACATCACTGAGGTATCCGATGACTGATGATTCATTTTTGTTGCAGATACTGGAGTAGTCTCTGTCACCAATTAATATTCGCTAATATATTTTTTTGCTGATGTGTTGATGTTAATGTATGCCGGTGACTGTGCTGAACAAAACATGCTCAATATTGTTGTAGTCGGGAATATTGTATATTATTTTAATTTGTCATATCGTCGATGGTAAACAATGTACGTGTGACACTGTTGAGTTATTTTAAAGTCTATGAGTTATATTAATGCATGTTATGCAAATTAAATAACTAGAAATCGGAAATTACGTCATAGTTGGAGTAGAAGCTGCAAAGGGAAGGGTCCCGACCGAGACAGCTGGCAGCATCCATGTGACAGCAGTGTGGATCAGTACGAACATCATCAATATTCTGGATAGAAATAAAAGTTTGCCTTTTCAATATTTTATTAATTTACAATTTAGCGAATTATATAAGACAGTGCGTTTATTTTTACAATCATAATAATTTGAACAGAGAAAAACTAACTTTCTAGAGTGAAATTATAACTAAACTATAAGTTAATTTGTAAATGAACTATAAGTGAATATACAATGGGGCACACTAAAAGTATTGCACTTCTAGCTAATCGAAACTATTTGAATTTCGAATATTATATTTTTTAAAACGTTGCAACCTTCTTGGTCAAAAATAAAAAAAGGAGGGAAATCATTTCTCAATTATTTTTTTTTTATCACACATCAAAGCAACGAACGCAACGAAAATGCAATTAAGTCAAAAAGATTTTAGAGTGATGATTTTTATGACTTTAAAAGTCGTCTCTTCGCGCAAGACTGTGCAGCTCGTCTTCAAAATACTTTTGGAGGAAAGCACCTTATTTGAGCACCGTGAGGTGATGGTTCGCTGAATTTGAATCTTGTGACTGGGTGTTTGAAAATGAGAACAGGCCAACAAAAGTGAGGCAGGCGAGAAAGGTTTAAAAAAAATTATCACGTTTTTCTTCTTAGCCACGGGTCCCATCTGCACAATTCCACTTGAAGATCAAAAGAGTGTCAACGCCGAGTGGTATACTACCATTTGTTTATCCAGGGTGTTACAAAAAGTTCGCGAAAGACGACCAAAAAGCCGCGTTCTCGTACATCATGATCGCTTCTTCACACACGGCCAATAAAACAAAACACAGTAGTATTTTGAAAAGCAATATACATAATATTTAGGCTGTGTTTTAAGTTATGCAAAATGTTGAGTGTGACCTACTACGTACATTTTATTAACTTATATGTACGTATGTATAGAAATTAAGTTAGTGTAGCAACGTTGGTCGAGGCCGGGGTCGCAGTCGAAGGTTAATAGGTGATGAGTTCACAGGCGGTCACTTAGTACAACAAACGCTGGACCCACACACACAACCACACTGCAACGCATAATTGTCCCACTGCTGGGCTCCCCACAATATGCAGAATACAGGCCATTGTCAATGCTGGCCAAGTGATAATTGCTAGGCCACAAACCATTGACAAGTTTAAAAAGTTATATCATAATATATCAGTAAATAACAATCAATATCCTTGGACAACTCACACACGGCCATCTGAGCCCATTCTAAACGTTAGCTTGAACGGTTGTGATAAGACAACTGATAAATATACACATATACTTTTAAATAAATACTTATATACATATTTACACCCAGACACACAGAAAAGTTTAACCTGAGTGGGAATCGAACGCACGACCTTCTGTGTAGCAGTCAGGTTCACTAACCACTAGACCAAGCGACCTGACAATGTAAGGCAAGTGATTATTAACTACTAATACGCACTTATATGTTAAAAATTACAGCTACATGGATTCGAATTCAGGGCCTCCCATTCCGGAGACCGAAAACTGATTAACTGCGTCACAACATAACCTGACCACTAGACGAGACTATTTAGTAAGCACGCCGCGTCTGTTCCGCGACCACTACACACAACTCACACGCAGACATTACGGAGCTGTTAAGTCCAACAACTAAGCCAAGATAATATAGTTCACGAACAGATTGTTTCAGCGTTATTCACCTAGTCCCGGCAGGGTATTCTCTTCAGTATTATAGATGTTGTGACGTGTTAAATATACATACAGGTATCGTGAGTACCCGTTACGCCCACACCCACCTCCCACACACTGCCGTCCTCGTACGTATGTAGATCTGTTGTGTCGCGGGTGCTATGGACAATAGATAACACAAATACACTTTTCAAATGGCTCTCATAATCGGAGAAAGAAAATACACAAATGCTTGACTCGCTCAGTAATCGAACCCGGGGACCCGTCTATTTGTAGGCCGCACCTAGGCCACAGAGCCGTTACGTATCGAGTCAATAATCCTACTGAGTTATGAATGTGAAAGTTTGTAAGATGTCTGGATGTCTTTCCTTCACGCACTACTCATTGGAGCGATTTGTAGGATCCCCTGGAATGACGTAGGCTTTTGTATGTTTGGGTGATTGCGTTTCCTTCACGCGCTAACCGTTGACTGCTTAAAATAAAACTTTGTACACATGTACCTAGTTTGTAGTCTGGAATAACACTTGGGCTATTTTTTATCAATACAACGCGGACGAAATAACGGCAGTAACTAGTTACACATATGAAGGAATACAGCTCAGGCACTTATCAAACAAAAATGTGTTCTCTATATTGTACAGGTCAGGTGAGCAACCTTTTAAATTAAAGGGCCAATTTTAAAATTGATTTTTGCTAAAGGGCCGCACATAGATTAACATTATTTATATTGAATCAAATATGCTTAACGTTTTAGTTACAATGTAAAGTTTTCATATATTTGCAAAATGTTGGTATCATGATGCTTTTTTATGTTGTATTATTTCATGTTTTGACGCAGTGTTTGACCTTCTAAGCATAGAAAATCTATGGAATTTAAAAATGCTCGAAGGACCGCATGCGGCCCGCGGGCTGAAGATTGCCCACCCCTGGTATAGGTAACTAACTCCCGTAGTGTACCTACTTGGTGCAAGACGGTTATGTAACCAGTATTTTTAATGTTTAACATTCATAATATATCAATATATAAAACAACTTAATGAATATTTATCTTCCTCGCGAGTTTTTAAGTTCATCATTAAACGCGCGGTTATAAAAAATGTCACTTGTCCGACTAGAACAGTGCAATCAAGATGAAATAATTAGTCGATGGTGCAATGAAGTTGTAGGTCGGCTCCCGGCGTGGTGTGCCCGAGCGTGCCGGCGCCGCGGCGGGCGGGGACGGTAGGACGGTGTCGTTGCCGTCACAGCCGCGACACCTGTCTCTTTGTGTGTATGTGTGTGTATTACAGAAATTTATCTGCTGTTATAGAAAGGTAGTGACAATTAAGTAGATATAATTACTAAGAATAAGATAATAAGTAAATTTAAAAAAAATGCAAGAGATAACAGAGTCGTAGATATGTTTACAAACATGTCATCCTGTCGAACAATAAGTCTTGTGTTACTGTGTTACTTAATCTGTTACAGCAGCAGTACAGTACTTCTGATAATTGTGCGGCCGGCAAATGTCAACATAAAGGAGCATTGACATTCCCGAAACACGTTTACAAAACAATGAGTCGTCCGCGTAGCACGTTCCGCCGTCACTTGGTTACTTTTAAAGGGCTCTCAGACCAAAATAAAAATAAACAAACGGGATACATTGCACGCGGTCCACGCTTTCATTGCTCTACACGGTTAGCACTCGGCTTGGCCCACCGGTGGGCCTTGTGCTGTGGGCGGGGTCGCACATCGAACATCCATTAGTCCGGCCCCATCGACTTCATGGGGGGCTTCTAACAAAAAACCATCGCTTTGACTACTATACTATACACCGCTCGTTTCCGTCTCGCGCTATTCACAACGTCGTTGTCGCAGCCGGTAATGGATTTCGAAGTAGCGTTATTGTTTGTGAAGGTGAGTGACCCGCCGAGGTGTTTGATTGACGCTCGAGCCGAAGTTAAAGTGATTAGAGGTCCATCGCCGGCTGTGAGCGAGTGGATGGATGGCGCATTAAGGCCGCGCGGTAATGTAGCGTGTTGTCGCGTCGTCGCGTCGCTGGAGCGGCCGCCGGGACGAGCCCCAATCGATAGCTGCTCCTCGTGCGCGCTCCTCGATTAGCTGAGAGCTGCGAGTAGGGTTCACACCGGTTCTAATGTTGTTATGCCTATGTTAAAAATATTATTTTTGGTCATTAAGAATTTAATTAATGTATAAATAAGGAGATAATTAATCAGTAAGGTATTACAAAGTATTTTAGGTTTTTACAAATAAGTTACAATGAACCGACACGTATCGCGAAAAATAATAAATCATCCGGTAATCGACAAAGAAAAATGTTAAAATCGTCTAAAAACATCTTTTTTCCTAACTATGAGATAAGGTAAGTCGTACGGTCTAACATCAGCATTGGAAGCAGCCGGATCCCAGGAGCAGGGCGAGCCGGCAATACGAGCCAGTGAACGCCAATTAGCGCGGTGGCAACCCTGTGCGAACTGTTCTTCGTTATAATATCGATAAGTGGCTGCGGTTTAGTTAGCGCGTCGTGCCGGGAGTCGACCGGGGGCGCAGGGCGAACGAGGCATCTCCTTTTAGCTTCGAGTTTCATATTTACTTTACGAAAAATAACGCCTACCTAACTTAATTATAAGAAGTAAAAGCCCGGGGGCTTGCGTCGATCGTCATTGATCATACAGGTTATTATAAAAAACTCCGACACTTCGGCCACTAAGTTCACCAATCGCATTAGTAAAGCCACTGTTGCACTATGCTGCACGCCTCCTCGGTAACGGGAAAAAACTGCTCATTAGTGACCAACTTTATTACATTTAATGCGCTCGCAGTCCGCTTGTACCATCGCCAGTGATCAGTAAAGTTAAGCAAGCAGGAGGATATGTCGTCGGCTCATAAGTAGTCGTCCTACCTGTAGACAGACTCACGGCCACACGAAGTTGACACGACGCTACATTTCTAACAATTAAAAATATAGGTCAGTGAATAACAGTGTTATATTGCGAGGAATGTTACGTAAAATAAACAATAACACGCCAGCGATATCAACCAACACGATAGCGTGAGTAATGCGATCGTAAACTTTTATTGTGGCCGACAGCCGACGCCGACAGCCGACCCCGACAGCCGACGCCGACCACCGAAAGCCGACACTTGGCACACAATTTGGATGGAATTAATAACATTAGCACTCAGAATATGACATCAATGTCGCGTCGGTCAGTACAGAGCGGTGTCTTACAGGACTTGGCACACACCAACTCCACGTCGATATCACTGCTATTAAAATATTAGAAAAATTGTACTATGGACTTTATATCATGTTGCATACGACTGAATTTTCAATATTTATCATGATATCATCAAGATACGTCAACGGTAGAAGCTGTGACGTACGCTGACCTTAATATAAATATTGGGTTGGGTTGTGAATAATAAAACGGTGAGTTGTGATGATGACGTGTGGCACATCATCTGCGGCTCGGTCGGTGGCGTGGAGCGCTCCTGGACACCGCCGAGTCGCTGCTTGCAGAGCGGACCCGGGGCAGGCAGGCCTGTCAATGACACGATGTAGACAGTGCTGAGTTTTTGTTCGGTCCGAGCTCAAACTACCTACAGCTGTTGGCTCATTGATTAAAACAATTGTTTAGTTTGATTTGTGAACTAGTGTGAATTCCTTCACAACAAAGTCAAATCACAAATCCGAAATTTTGGGATAATCTTGGATTTTTCGTACATTTGTCAATTCTGATTTCGCCTATTGATGCTCGACTAATAAGCGTGGACTCACACCGAGGACGCCTAGAGCATACTGCACCACGCTGCTCCAATGCGGATTGGCGAGATACATTCTAGAGCGGAGACACGTGCACATACATTCAACTAAGCGGTTCTTGTGATTGTTATTTCAATTGTTCAGAATTAATATTTATTGAAGAGGACTATAGTAAATAGCGCAACATTATTAGCTAGCAGACACCCTACGCTATACGCTACATCCATGTTTATTGCACTCTCTACATAGAGACGAGGCGAATTGTTAAACAAATACTGAAGTTACGGTACTCCAAACTAACCATTACTAATCGAACCCAAATTATGTTCAGAACCACTTTCCGCCGTCCACTGTGTATCCGTCATAATGCTTCCGGAGAAGGAAAGCTGGCCCATTGTGCCTTTAGCGGAGAATAAGCATTTTTGGTCATAATGGAGCTCGCGTGGCATTGTGCGGCGACGGCGGCCAGGAGCAGCTCGCTGCCGGTAGCCGGTACACTGCTTTGGGTTATTAATCGACTGCCTTATAAAAGGTAAAAGTTTCAAAATGACTCCACTGAGGATGAGGAACGTCCATATTACTTTCATTCCCTATTTCGACCCTTACAAGTTATTTCTAACAACACAAAGTAGCCTATATCGTCTCTGAAGTTCTAGTCTATCTCTGTGCAAAAATTCGGTATTTCATTATATCAGGTTAGGCTTGAAAGCAATACTGACAGACTGATAGACGGATAGACTTTCCCATTAATGTTAGTAAGGATTCATAGTTTCCACAGTAGTCGCTGCGAACTCAGGAGCCAATCAACAATGTTATTGTTATTTTGTCAAAGTTGAACTGGGTACACAGGTTACAATACCGCAATTGTTTGTACGAAATTTGTTTGAAAAATAGAAATCTCCGTTTGACATTATGATATGGCGATTTACACATTTTATAGTTAGTTTTATTTAGTTGTGAGGTTTGATTAAGTTAGGTACCTCGTTTCATTTAAAAGGTAGCAAATCTTTATAAATATTATAAAACTGAAGAGTTTGTTTGTTTACTTGAACGCACAAATTTTAGGAACTACTGGTCCGATTTGAAAAATTCTTTCGCTGTTAGATAGCCCATTTAACGAGGAAGGCTATCACCAATCCATCGCTAATATAACCGATAGGAACAGAGCACCAATGAAGAATGTTTTAAAAATTGCGGTATTTTTTTCCTATTGAGAACTTCCGCTGCGTGCGCTGCGTAAACGGTTAAAGTTTCGCAAAAACCATGTATAACAGAAACGAAGTCGCGGGTGAGCCCAAAGTATTTATTCCACGCGAACAAATTCGCGGGCGGAAGGTAGTAAATCATAAGGAGGAATACAGCAACATAAACAAAGGGAGACGAGGTCTAAAGTGTAACAAACCTTTGCTTTTATTAGAGAAAATTGCAAAATTAATGTTTTTTTACATTTTTTATTACAAATATGAGATAACTACAAGGCTATCAGGGATTTTACAAATCTTCACGCTTCCCGAACGATATATTATAATTTTTTATCTAACATTTTACCTGCAGCGCCTTTAAAGTGTCACGGAACTTCTGAAAATTTTTGATCGTTAAACATTTCTGTCCGTGATACTTGAACGGCCCCCGCGTTACATTTCCACACACTTTAAGACGTGGCCAATAACTTCTTACTAAAACGTAATGTTCTGAGCTACTGTAAGTGGAACAGCGAGTTATGATCGCTATAAAACAGCTCCCGCTTCGCTCGGATCTAACGGTTTACAAATTAGGAGTTTAAGAACCAGCGGCTCCACTAACGTAGCGAACGGTGTCGGTCTCCACAACAACCAGCCATCGTCGCCTGACGAGGCACATAGTGCCATAGTGCGTCGAGGCCTGACAACGGGTTCACAGTATTTACACCTTGTTATGGATCGGTCGTTATCGTCTCCTGCCAATCGAACATTTGACGACGGTTTCCGAGAGGTTAAACTTCATGACACTTGGGCTGGCCACTAACTTCCCAACCGATCCGCATTAATTTACCTGTACATATGTATGTGTTTGTATCTGTACATGCGTATGTACGCCTATGCCTTTAATAAGAAAAAAGCTCATAAGAGTAGCAAGGAGAAGTATTGTCTAGGCAGGGTTCCCAACAATAGTGTTAAAACAGTATTATACTGTTACTGTGTACATTATGCTTTTACTGTTGAATAAAATGAAATATTCAAATACGCTCGTTTATATTAATTTTGACATCACAGTAAACATTAATGGTGATAGCAAAATAAAGCAAAAAATATATCCCTAAAATGAAAAAGCCGTATTAATTTTCTAAAAGATAATTTTCTCTTTCAGATCAATTATACTTTATTTCTTATAGAATTTTTGGCGGACCCCCCTGTAGGCATTCCCTCTTCCTGCTCAGTAGGAAATTATTAATTT
>DWJZ01008494.1:0-11321 GCA_018249125.1 Asbolis capucinus
AACGGAAAAATGAAAACTAATGATATAAGACATCTTATACTTCTATATATCGATATACTAAACTTATATACATATATATTGATCAAGAATTTACTAGAAGTCGCCTCCCATAGAAAATTAACACAAAATACTATCCTCATTAATATACAACACTTATTCATTGACTAACGGACTAATAAAAAGTTTTATATATTTTTTTTGCGTTCAACGTAATTTCACCCATTGTACCTAGTTTGTAGTAATAAATAATTTGAATACACATTGCGGCGTTGTGGAACGTTTTGTGTGTTGGCTGTTTGAAATTAACTCATTCCAAGTGAGCTGGCATGTGTTGCGCCACATTTTTGTCACTGTCTCGATACTAGTAAAAACTAATTATATTACTGATCGAAGCGTAAAACACATGCAACTGTTACGATTTTTTAATTAATTATAATAGTCAATACACGAAATTTCAACGAAACAAACAACGTACAAAGCGAGACATGAGATGCTGTTGCCGAGTTAGATGAGTAGCGACCATGTTAACGTTGCGACCATATTCATATTCGGAATACTATGAAACGTTAAACAATCAAGCCCCACTTTACACGGTGAAGGAACCTGAATCACTTTATTCTTATCGTACAAGTCTAAGAAATCCAACCAAAAAACTCGTGCTGTCAGTCAAAATAGAACTTAACGCAACAGTATAATTGACGCAACAATATCGTTATCAGCTCACCGACCGGCTGTCCAAACACTGTCAGATACCTGACATTGCTTGATCAATTCAGCGATAACAAGCCGTTTCCCGGCCAGGCTTTGAAGGGAACTTGCCTGTCAGTTTGGAGAATTTTCCGCCTAGTAAGAAATAACTTGGTGAAGTTCATACCCGGCTGTTATCGCCGAATCGCAGGCGCTAACCGTTTGCGGTGTTTCTTAGTAATTAGATAGTATTTTACGGTTAGATACATTAGAAATTTAAATTTATAGTGAGGACTAGACTGCCCTCATTTCGCTTCGGAAGAGCAAGTTACCAAAAAAATAGTTATTGTTATATAACTGTAACAGTTAGATATATAGTTGTCCTCTATAAAACTGTAGTTCATCACTTTTAATAACTTTTTCAGCGTACACGATATAAGATTTTTTTTTGGTATTTTTTCACGCATTAGATTACCTACATATGCCTAAGCCTATGTTCATCAGAGTTACCATCCGGTAAAAGAATTTTTCAAACCGGTTTCAAAGCAGCTTTTCAAAGCAGTTTCCGAGCCTCTTCTCCTCAAAAATACTTCCAATATAGTCACCGAATAACCTGAAGAGGCTACACCGATCCCCATTGGTATCCAAAATTGGTATCCATCCATCAAGCATGGTAGAGTACGCTCTAGGCCTAAGTTACGACACACGTGCTCAGTAGCAGGCCATTAATGGGTTGGGGCCAAACACGTAAGAGGTATACCTAGGTATAATTTAATACGTGTTAAGCGGTATCATTATGTAAATTTCCTCACCAATCTACGCTCTAAGAGCGCGATAAAATACGGTCGTGCTCCCCGGTGCAGCCGACCTCCTACCAGCATATTAGTATGCAAGGAACACCACCGGTTGTTTAAAACTGTGCCTCTATCTACGCTAACATTGTAAAGAAAGATTTGTATTTTGCTTATTTGTAGGAATAAATTAAAAAATTACTGAATGTATTTCCAATATTATTTCCTCGCTAGAAATTGCCCTCGCTTCGCTTCGGGCGAAGAGTTTCCGGGTTGCCATGCTAACTTTAACCTATCATCCCACGGGAAGAAAGCAGTATTCTGGGATAAAAAGTATGCTTTAACCATTGTCTTTACATAAGCCACAAATTTGCAAAATTTAATCTTAATTGGTCCATTGGTTTCTGAGTTGCCATACTAATTTTAACCTATTATCCCACGGGTACAAAATAGTTTTCTGGCATAAAAAGTACCCTATAACGATTCTCGTGTTTTAAACTTCGATCGTGCCAAGTTTCATCTAATCTATCCAGTGGTTTTTGCGTGAAGCTTGAATAGACAGACAGATCAGATAAACAGACAAATAATAAATTAAAAAAATGTGTCTATATCGATAATAAAGGCTTCCCTGCATCAACATTTCCAAAAAAGACTAATGTATAGAATTGACTCGGTAACAGTTTTATTATTAGTGTAGTTTCTGTTTACAAACTTAAAAACAACGCTGTTGCAGAAAAGTAGTCTCTCTACTGATTCGCAATGTAGAAGAGTTCTGAAGGTCAAGTTCCTCAGTTCGAAGAAGATAAACGTGTTCAATAGTTGGCCATTCATAGCCAAATCTGTTTAAACATGACTAATTGAATGTAATGTAATTTTTTTAAATTTTTTATGTTCATCAGGTATGTAAATCAGGCATAATTTTCGCAAAAACGCGAAAATAAAAAGAAAATCAATACAGCGAAAGTAAAGGATACAAATGTGGCTTTCCGTTTCTTTACTAAGACGTTATTAGCAAAAGTATTATATATATGTATATACTAGGAATGAGCTTGTCAATTGCTGGTCTCACAATAGATCATTGCGTTTCGAATTGTTTAATATATCCTCCATTTTTTATTATAGAATGAACAATGGACCATGGCCGTGGCATAGTTGAAGTTCCTATGAAGAAGGCTGCAGCTCGTTTGGACCAGCGAGCTCCAAGAATCGTGGAAAAAGTCGGACAAATTGTCACTAGAAGAATTGATAATCCTAACGAAAGTCTCTTAGATAGAATAACTTTTGAAAGTGAAAGAAGGACTGGAAGTCATAGTGAATCGTCTTCTAGACGAAACAGCGATGATGGAGGAAGGGGAAGGAAAGAAACATTTAGGGAAGGTGAGTTGTGAATAAATTTTGAGAGTCTGTGAATAATCTTTTAGATAAAAGAACAAATAGACGAAGGAAAAGTAATGAGAAGTTTTAGATATTGGGTATTGAGAAACGTAAAAATAGTATATTCTTTGTAATTCGTAGGTTTCTTGGTCAGAGGAGCATCATGTCAAAGGTAGTTGCAGCTCCTTGACGCACGTCCAAGATCATTACGGATATTTTTTTGAAATCAGATATGAAATTCTTACCAGTACAGCGTAGATATATCTGATTCTAATCTTTTTAAACTCTGTTACATACTGTGTCCATCAATCCGCATTAAAGCAGCATTGTGGCGTATGCTTTACAACTTGTATTTCATGGGGGAAGACCAGTGCTACTGAGCTATTAATGAGTTGAAGCCAATGTCCTGTAAACCCAAGCTGATGTCTTACAATACAAAAGATCGTTTTGTTTCCAGACGGCACCAGTTCAGAACCGCCGACAGCAAGCGTGATAGAACACAATGCGTGGAATGATCTGAATAGTTCCACATCAACTACCCGGACTGAGCTCAGTGTATCAGACGCAGCAGGAGAGGATACGGTAAGAAACAAGTGTGAAGTAAACTTTAGTATATTTTTACTTTTTTTAGTAAATGGCCGTATAGCTGTGTTGGGGCGGCTTAGAATAGAAACCCCAATCCCATGCTGGCCTACCAGAGTGTCGTAAAAGGTCATCAAAGTCAGCTTATCGGTGGTACTACGCTCCTGGCAGACAACGCGTGACACCGCAGTGTAAAATATATGTAATTACTTTCCTGTTTTGACCCAGTTCGGTTCAATTTAGTCGGCCTAACATGGTCTCAACATATTCACGTGTAAGATTCTCTTTCTACTTATCCATATCGTTGTCATTTGTATATTTTTGGACATAATAAATTTAATGCTTTGCTAATATTACAATCCCACCAGATCGTAAGTGGTGATGTATGTTTTATATGGTGGAGCGCATTAAGTTAGAAGAAGCTTACTCACTCTTGTCTCGAAGACATCTACATAATATTCGAGCGACACTGACGCTTATAAATTATTCCACTTCTTATTATATCCAATATGGGACGTCACAGTATCGGTCCGACTGGGCCGGGCGCCTGATGAATTAGTACGGAATCTTAGGCTATAAAGGAAGTTTAAATAAACCGTTTTGTGCCGGGAATTTACGCCTGTTTTACGAGATGCCGCCGCCAACATTATTGAGTCATTACCGGAGGCTTACTACCCCACATATAGTTTACTACGTTACTGTTTGTTAAACTTTAAGGTTAACCGAGTTGTAGATTTCCGGTCTAGTAGCATATCTATCCCTTAGTGCTATTTAAAATATCACTCTTGGTACTTGTATTTTAGCGTTTGTTTGTAGCTGCGACCTATATTTTTTATTCAATTCCATCGATATAAGGTGTATATAAAGCACAAGTTTATATAGAATAATTTTTTTATTAAAATCACTTATTATTTTAAAACTTAAAAATCGAAGCAGTTAGTATCTTGGTATCTTCAGTACAGTATCTTGAACAGCCAAAACTACCCCCGATGTATTAAAAAAAATGTTTTTTCAGAATCCTATTCGTCGTAGAAGCCATGAATTAGCATTACCAGGGACACCTTTACACATCAAGTCTCCGTGGAAATCAGCCGATAGTCTGGCACCAGAATCAGCTTTTGGCACATCCCTAGCTGATATTATGGAGAGTCCTGGTAACAAGGTAAAATGAGCATATTTAAATGCATGCATTGTTTTTGTCTTCGTCATACTTAGTCATAAGCTTATACGCTTACTCTTGTGGTTAATGGTAAGTTAGTTCATATACCAAAAAGTACAGAAACAGTACCAATCATGCTCAGAACAATGATGATCACCTGTCATCCATACTAACCTAAAAGAAGATTTAAAATAGATTGTGATATATGAGACATTAAATGGGTCATATTTACAGAGTTCTAAGTCCAGTAGTGAATCAGACGACTTTGAACTCGACTTAGATGCTGCACTTCAATACTTAGCAGGTTTCAAAATTGTGGGAACAAATTATGGAATTTAAAAATAAAGAAAAGCTTCTATGACAAAATACAGAAATTAATTAAGTTGCTTGACAGGGCAAGACTGATACTGAATTGATGAGGGCAAATATATATATATATATATGTTTTTCATTATATATATGCATAAGTATGCATGGCTGGCTAATTATTGCTAATAATTAAATGGGAAATAAAATTGCATATACAGGTTTTAATGCTACTTTAAAATGTTTGCAGAATGCATCGTTTAGCCAGACGAGTGAGAAAAAGGTATTTCCTTATTTTGTCCTGACTTCTTGTACTCGTATTATGTGCTGTTTCGCTTTACTGTAGGTCATATCGGATTATGAAAAGACTGAGAATTTTAATAAGATTTTACTGGTTTTGAAATGTCGTTGTGCAGATCTTTTACTTATTTCTCTCTCTCTTCGACTCTACGTCGTATAGCGCTGATAGTTTATAGTAATACTGTAAGAGGTGCTGGTAAGCCCCTGTCAAGATGGTATTATCTGTATATGTAATTATATTGTCATATACTGTTTATTTGGTATTAATTAAATTATTTTATCAAATATGAACTATTGCTACGTAAAGTTCTGTTTAAGCTCTATTGTTAGGTTTTATTTTTCTATTAGGTACCCTTTCTTGCTCGTCTGTCTTGGAATACAAACTAAATACATTAAAAATATATAGATATATTTTATATACTATACTTATTTGGTAGCTTCTATGAAAAATATTAGATAATTTTACTTGCTTCACATGCCTAAAAATACAAAAGAATACACTACTTATGCCTCTGTCATTTTAATATTCCACCTTAAATTAATATGACTGACAGTTTTATACAATAGAAAGTCCTCTGTGACGTCTTATTTATAGAAAAACATGATACAACAAACATAAAACATTTAAAATCAATGCAATTATTAGATATATCTACGGGAAGACCTTACCTCCTCTCGAGATAGTTCTGCCGAACGTAAGCCCAGGCTAGGGTGGCGGTTGGTGAGGAATGTGACGTCGGCAGCCTGTGCCTTCTCACCAAAAACGAAGGACGCTTCCACAGCTTTACCTGGCACTCCTTTACCGAGTTTCCAGGTTGGTTTTGATGTTTGTGCTGGTCCAGTTATAGAGGAGTAGGAAACGAAGAAATAAAAAGTAGTATATAACTACTGGAATTAAAGTATTAGTGGCAGGTCTTGCCATAAAGAATAAGTATAATTATGCCAATCTTTTAAAAGATATAGATAATTGATATTGAGAGAGTGGTGTAATATTCAATTTATATGTAGATTATCGTAGGGGAGAAATGGGCTAGATAGGCGGACTGACAGACAATAAAAACAAGAATGTGATCTTCATTAGGGTCCGTTATTTCATTTTAAGATATCAGATACTTCATTTAATGGAATCTTCTTCCTTTTAATTAATTTACATTTGACGAAATCTACTTTTATAATCTTTTCTCTTGTCGTTTCTAACTCATCTCCTATTATCTAGTCTTTCTTCTCAATTCCAACCATTTGTTTAATTTTGTTATAGAACATCTAATCAGGAAAAAATGGTAATTAACCCACAGTTCCATCTTCGTTATCATATTTGTTTATCATGATTTTAACCTAATTTTGTATATCAGTTGTCATTTTCTTATTGGACACAATTACAATGTATAATTATGATATGGTTATTCGATTTTTTGTTTATATGACAAAAATGTCTATGATGATGATAATATGATTGCAGCCAAAACCCGATAACCCAGAATATCCTGATAGAAATTCAAATACTCCAAATTATTACAATGAAAAGAAAGAAAATATTGGAGAAACTAGTCCGGAGGTAAATAAATAATTACATACATTGATTTTTAAAATTTGTAATTATATCAAGATTTTCAGAGACCCGTAAAATTTTTGAACATTTATCGAACGATACGCCATATGAAGGCGTACACGCGAAAATATTTCTACCTTAATTTATGCTTTTGTTTTTACGGACGTGGTTCCGAGGAAATTTCTCGGGAAAGAATTTTGCTCATTCGCATTAATATTGTTATACTATAAAGAACTTCTGTGATATACTTTTCCTTTTGAAAACAATGTTACAATATCTCAATCTTTAATTTACAGTGTTTAGTAACATTAGTCATTAATGTATATGAAATAAAGATGACAAAAATCTGCAGGGTTTGGATCCCGACTCCTTGATGTTTCGTGACGGTAGACGGCGGATAGACATGGTATTGGCGTATGAGGAGGAAGACTACGGAGTCATGACTGAAGCTGAAGCCAAGAGAAGAGACTACAGGCGAACATTCCAGGTATATTATTTACAGTTGGTGGTACACACAAGCACCAACATCTTAATAATATTAAATTTGTGGACCTTGTGGTTAGATAAGCGAGCCTAATTATGGTTATTAAATAATTATTAATAATTATTATAAGTAATTATTAAATATTATTATAATTTATCCTTAGTCACTTTATCTGACTAATACATAATTTGATTGATTAGTCAACTATTTCTAAGTAATGATTGATTTTAGAGATATAAAGATTTCAAATAATTTAATAGCATTTTATTAAGTCAGAGAGCTTGGCGCTCCCTGCTTTAAAATATTAGAACTGACTTAAAAGAACGTTCAGTTATATTAGTAAATTATACTTAAAAACCAATTATTCGAAATGAAAATAGTAAATTATACTTAAAAATCAATTACCATTTTTCGAATGGAAAACATGTACCTTCCGCCAAAAACTTTTGATTTCTGATTATCGTTTAAGTGTTATTGTGATTCCAAGTTAAGTTACTGCAACAGCCTTTTTTCAATTGTAAAAATTGTTCAGAACAACATATTTTTGAATTTAGAGATATTTACCAATTTTAGTTTCTTTAACTACATATCTACTTCTTTTTTCAATACACAATTTTCAGGAAAACTTAATAAAGGAAGGTCTAGAATTAGAATTGGAAAACAAATGCCTGTCGTTCGATGGGAAGACCTGGTTCCTCAAGATACACATTCCTTGGAAGACGGAGATAAGACTTGCTGAAGTTATTGGTATGAAGCTGCCCACAAAGCGGTTCATAACCATTTCCGTGAGAGCCTGGGTGAGATATTCCCGGCGCTTTGTATTAATCTTAAGTCGATCGACCGAGTTATGCAACAGTATTTGCTTAGGATGGAATTTGGCGTACGTTTGGGCGACCGCTAATGCCAAAATTTTAGCGTTGCGATACTTCACATAATATCATCTGGTTATTGTTAGATAGAATTCCTTATGCCATCTCAGAGTCCATTGCATCAATTATTTCAATTAAATTTGAATAACAAGAATATGAATTTGTAATATTTGGTTTAATAATAAATGTTTTAGAGCGATGAAAAATTAGCCGATAGTGATCAGAAATGGTATTCAAAATGGCGGAGAAAATGGAAAGACATATACGAGTACGAGCACAGCAGGATAGAGCGAGAGCCATCCTTCTACGTCTCCTCGGAACAAAAGGGAGTCAGGAGAGAAGAGCAGTGAGTTCCCTTCTCAATATTTACGGGCGCCTAGAACCTACGGATGTGAGTGTTCAAGATCAGAGTGAGTAGGCATTTACTGAGTTAGTGTTTTGAACATCTTAAATCGCGTCGCCACTTAGATTGGATTGTTGTCAAGCATTTGAAGTAAAATATATTATGCCCTTTTTTATACTTCATCTCTTACCAGCGAGGCCTAAACTTAGAGACACAAAACTACAGATTGATTTTTTATATATAGGATGGAAGGATAAGATCTGCAAAGAAAATATATTTGCAAATTCGCCCTAAAATAGGGTAACCGGCATACTGTTCACGTGAACTAAGTTGCAGGTACCATATAAAAATATATTTTGAACCAACTAGTATTTTTTTAGGTTCCTAGTCAAAGACCGTCATACGCAGTTCTCTCCAGCGCAACGAAGCTTGCTGGTCATGCAAATACTGCTGCGGGCCAAATACGACAATAATGAAACTAAGGTAATGTAAGATACAAACATTTTTCCTGTATGCTTTAAGCAGAGTTCCCAGATTGTAAGCAACGCTTGCCACAAGTACTCGCTCTTGATTAAAAAGAAGAGAACCAGTACAGGGTCCTCGTGACCGTCAATAATGACTCCGATGGACAGCCAGCACATCTAATGCCTAGACCTGCAAGACCTGCATTTGTTCAATTTAGTTAAGCTTACTACGAGCAGCAGAGTTGGTTTAGACGAAGATGGAATGTATTAACTCAAGAAGGAGTAGTAATGGAAGACTAACTCAAAGGTTTCTTCCTCCAGATGGGTATACGACGTCTCCTCAACGATGGGACTTACCTTGCATGTTTTCCACTACATGAAGGAAGATACGACATGGATACTCCAGATGGAGCACAAACCGATAGAAGGGTAAGTGAAGATCTTATAGAAGGATTATTCATGCAAAATTTTTGCCGAAATAAGTTAAAAGATGTTAAGGTTTTAATAAATTTTAAAATTATTATTTTTATTACTGACGCATCGCATTTACATAAATTGTGGCAACAACATTTTCAAGATTAATTTTAAGCGTTAACGAAGAACATCCGTTTTATTTTGTTTTTCTGTTTCTGTTACTAAGATAACCATCCATATGTATTCGCCTATGTTAAAAAAGCGTCGTAAACAATACCGTTATGGAATAATAATTATGCTAAATATCAGGTGTTTTTAAATTGTTTATTTTATGAAAAAGGTCGTCTCGGAACATTGCGAACGTCTCTTTCGTGTTGTCTGTTTGTTGATGAATAACAAATTCTAGTATTGTGAGTGTATTTGGTGTGTGCTCTTGTTAGTGTTGAAAAATGATATCTATTTTGATATTGCAATACTGAACGTAACATTGCTATTGGTTTTCGTAACTTATTAACGCCAGTATAGGCATTCAACCGGCTTAATATTTTACGGCATCTTTAACAATCATCATTATATTTCGACCAGTTTAGGAATAAAATTTATTCAACTATCACTCTCATTATGACTGAAAAAGTTTATAAAACTTGCTTGACAGTTTTAAAAATTTTATAAGTACATATAATTACAAATTACTAGTTTAATATGTGTGAATAAAGAGTTCTCATTATGTGTTCACCAGCTTCTATACCTAGAATGGGCGCGTCCCTGCAAGTGGTTCAAGAAACAGCCGCTGTGGCTGGTGCGGCGCTACTTCGGTGAGAAGATAGCGCTGTACTTCTGCTGGCTCGGCTTCTACACCAAGTTACTGTACGCACCCGCTGCCGTCGGCACCCTGTGTTTCCTGTACGGACTCGCTAGCATGGACAGTGCTGATAATATACCCAGGTAACTAAATATTACGCAATAATTTTAATTGATTATGTGCTTTAGTACAATTGACAGTCGCTCGGTATCCTACACGATACATTTTAAAGAGCATGCGTAGAAACTTCGCGATTTAATTCCATCACCCTCCTTCCATCATCGAACGAGCCTATGAACGGCGGATATCCATCTATTTGTTTTAAATATTCCACCAATACGACGAACATCGCGCTGTCTCTTCTTTTATCATGCTTATCTCTAGAGACTGGAATAGGTTGGCCATGTCAATTTTCCCGTTCGATTACAGTGTAAAATGTTTTCAGGTGAAGATTTTTGCTAAATTAGCGCGTATTACCACCTATCAAATCGCTGCTATCATCAAGCGGGGTTGTGATCAGCCTGGACTAGGACATAGTTCCTGGTCTTCGTGGCCGCCGATAGCAGAGATCATACTATCGTGTCTGTACATACTATCGTATCGTACATGATCTACTTGACGACATCGTATCACAATTTTAGGGAAGATAGTTTTATGATCTTTATGTTTTAAACTTGTGTGTCCAGTAAAGAGATATGCGACACGAAGGGCCCGGGCAACACGACGCTGTGTCCGCTGTGCGACAAGGCGTGCCAGTACCAGCTGCTCTCCGACTCGTGTCTGTTCGCCGAGCTCAGTTACCTCTTCGACAACCCTGCTACGGTCTTCTTCGCTATATTCATGTCGTTTTGGGGTAAGTATAAGGCTATGCACACTTTGTATGAGCTTTACTCAGGTACATGCGAATTCGCACGAATTATTATATATTACGAGTAGGTAAACATCAAATTAAAACAAATATACATATATCCACGTACACGTTACTAGTATAGTAATAAACTTATGGACTTCGGAAAAGTGCTTTGAGGCGAAGAAACGTCGAAAGAAACTCCTCAGTATATTTAAAAAGTTTTAATTTTTTTTAATGTTTACGATAATGAAAGGTTAAATCATATACAAACGAATATTTGTCAAAACTACGCGGAGTTGGATCCGGTACATTTATTTCTAGGTGTAATTATCGCGCATATAAACCAG
>DWJZ01008495.1:0-11320 GCA_018249125.1 Asbolis capucinus
TTGTTCGATGGAGGAAGGGGGACGGAGGAATAACGTCGAACAAGTCCTGCGCACACTCTCCAAAGTGTACCCTATAGGAAACCGAGAGGCTGGCTACTCTGCGCCTGTGCTCGAGGCTGTGTACATTGGTATTGAGCAGACCTCTATCCCCAATGAGTCTCTTAGCACGCCTATCTGTTGGGTGCTATGCCCACATCATGACAGTACTATGGTATTTGTGGTGGGCACGGCATCAAAATTATATTTCTCCTCCAGCTCAATCTCTTTATGATATTTTGATAATTTATGACAAGAATGATGCGTAATAAATTATTAATTAAATTATTTTCTATTCATCATTTTTAAAAATTAATTAGTAATACAATTTTAGAAAAAATAAACACTTTTACTCGCCGAAAAAATAAACATTTTTACTCGCCGTCTTATTTTTAATAATCTTCCACAAAACAATTCATGCTAACGTATACTAACTAACAATGTAGCATATTTTTCTCTTGTGCATTTATGGCCAAAATCCCTGTAAGGAATGGGCATCTCCCTTTATCATTCCTCAGTTTAGTCCGACTGTCAAACAGGAATTTATGGTGTACCTACTTATATCTAACAGGTGAAAGTTTGTGAAAATGTTTGGATGTTTGTCTTTCCTTCACCCAGTAACCACTAAACGGATTAAGATGTAACTTAGCACACATATAGACCATATCCAAGAAATAAACATAACATTGTACGCATATTGCATGGAATAATTTCATGACGCGCTAACCGTTAAACCGATTAAGATGAAATCTGGCATACAGATAGATCACACGCAGGAAATGAACAAAAGATTTTATCCCAAATGTAAGTTCCTCTGGGATGTTAACTTTTCTTCTTAATGAAGAAGAACTGTTAATAAACAGTACTGAGCCTTGAGACAAACACCTTTCTATAAGTGTTCACGCCACACGTTAGTGAACGATAACAGGGAAGACATATGTCTACAGACACTGGCCTGTGTGTCCGTGGTGTGTCTGAACCTCACAACACAACCAGTATCATTATACGGCTGTTCAATTTGGTTTCAGAAAGATCAAAGCTATTCAATTTGAAACTTGTGGTGTCGTTTCCTCGGTTGACCCCTTACTCGTCGTTCAGAACAGAGTATCCGCTCTGATTTTCTTGGAACGTCTCCATATTGCAGGGGGAAGGAAACATTTTATTTGTTTATTATAGTGCGGCTTCCTATGAATGTCATTGTGGAGCTAGTACCACTTTGGTGCCACTGCCGATGTACCTTTGATCAATCTCTGATCGAGGATTGAGTCAGATCAAACTGGATATTGTAATGTCCCGTACATATATTGCGTTTGTTTGAATTGTTAAGTTGGCTATTGTGGAAGAAATTTTGTGTTAGTCTGTCCATGCCAAGTGTCGAGAGGTGTTAAACAGCTCAAAGGTTGACGACATAGCATGGAGGCTGCTGTTTAAAACTAAGGTTTATTAAAATATTAAAAATATTAAACTAACTTTAAATATAGAGTCCTGATACACAGAAATATATACATTTTGTAACTGTTAATCATTGAGGAGTTCCCTTTTCTGGAGCAAATCCTGAGCGTAGTATCAGGTCATGTCTATCATAAGATGTATTGTAAATAAATACATATCTTTGGACAACTCACACACGGCCATCCGACTTCAAACTAAGCGATAGCTTGTACTGTGGTTATCAGACAACTGACAAACATGCATATATATTTTTAAATACATACTTACATAGATATTTATACCCAGATATACAAAACAAATATTCCTGGTCGTCACAGAAAAGTTTGACCTGGGTGGGAATCGAACCCACGACCTTCGGTGTAGCAGTAAATTCACTAACCTCTAACCTAACCGGGCTGTCAAATTGCCATCTGGATGGAAGGTTTATGTAAAATTTCAGCTCCGTAGTGAGAGAGGAAGTGGGTCTAATTATACTTGCAGGAGTAGACCCGAACAAACCAGTAAACTAATATACTAACACTCTGCAAATTAAATAAAAGCTAGTAATAACACCAGCAATGATAACGACGGCTCTTGTCTGAGTCAGCTGATCGTCCGGGATAGCCTGACGCCGCTACACTACGAGCGGTCCGCCATAGCTTCACCCGCAATATTCCACTACGTACCTGTAACATATATAACTGACTAATAAATTCATCTAAGACATTCTCATACGACTTAAGCTCAGTTTGATAATGTTCATTAGTAACAGTGCATATATCAATTTGTAACTTGCCTTGCACGGTCTTGTACAATTTCATATTTTTGTGTAATTTATAGAACAAACTAGAGTCCACCCGCGGCGTTGTCCGAGTTGATAAACAGTAGCCTATTATTGCAGACTACAATTAATCAAAATCCGTTCAGTATCTTCAGGAGTAACAAATATCCGTCCATCCTCACAAACATTTATAATATTAGTAGGATTTAAATGGATGACAGATGAGAATATAAGTTTACCGTCTATCCCTAGTACTAATATATAACTATATTTAGACATTCTTATACTATCTTAGGTCTGTCTTAGTTCAGTAACCCAATTACTGTGCAACAAAGTTTGAACAAATGAAGCAATTGAACTGGTTCTTGAATTCTGAATTTAGTAGTATCATACCAATATCTGTATATAATGATATGTATTTAAAACCACAATACAACAATCATTGTTATATACTAACTTTTTACCGCTAGTACGTCTGCATGTCCCTTAAACCTCCCTAAAGTCAACATCAAAGCGAGTGCATGAATACATAGTGTTATATTTGTATTTTCAATAATATTATTATTTCAATTGAAACATAAAAATTACTATAATTAACTTCCAATACGCAAATAACTTCAAAAATACACACAGGGTTCGAACCCACACCGTCCCATCCGAGACACAGGCGTATTAACCACTAAGCTGTCAGCTATTAAATAAATTTCCAAGTAATTTGTCAGACCGTGGCTGCTCCAGCTTGATGAGCCTGTCCTTGGAGTAGAGTAATGGATGCTTGTCATCAAGACCAGGGCCTTTGTTCTGCATCGATCGTCCTTCCATCAAGCCCCATTCAGAACGCCTTTGGTGACATTTCAGTTATTGTATTCGCTAATAGTAGCGGTTCTCAAACTATATAATTTATTTATTGATTTATACCACAATTGTTTACACCCGCAGCTTCACGAAGGTACTACTAGGTATAATCTATCTCTTGGACAAATTTTATTCAAATGCTATCTGTAGTTTTTGCGTGAAGGAGTAACAAACATATGGATGCATGGGCATCCATCTATCTTTCCTCACAAACTTTTTCATTTAACATATGAGAAGAACTTTCAAAAAAGACGGTAGAAAAAAATGAATATAAAACTAAACTAATCTCTAATAATATCTTCCAAATAACCTACTGGAGTGAGAACAGATCGCACGAAGGCCTCCGTCATTACTTATCGGATGCTATCTGATGATGACAACGACAGTCAATGGCTTTAAATGTCCTCCAAAACACAAAATACACAAGCGAAATTCTTAGCACAGTATTATTAAATACGCTAAACAATATAGCGCCCTCTGTAGGCGTACAATATTTTTAACAAAGGCGTAATGTGCTTGATATTGAATGGTATAAATGGATACAAATATTTATAGGTTTGCAGCAATCGATGAATTTAGTTTATATAAAAATATAATAGTTGATCTATTCATATTTCTACAGAATTAACGGTATTTTATTTCATTTACCATTTGAGAAACACTGGTCAATAGAGTTATAGAATTAGAACAAAGCAAGCTCCCTTCGAGTATCGGAACAAGAGATACGCTTGAGACAACCTCGGACCCTTGTACTATGTTTATTATTCAAAATAATACAATTTAATACAACGACATCAACTGTGATTTCAGCTACACTACAAGGATATCAAAAGAGACTTGTTATAAGTACATTGTGACTCGCAGTGACAGAAAACAGTGAGGAAACCTGCACTATCGTTCTCCACAGAGTTCTCAGAGGTGTGTGAAGTCCATCAATCTGTACTAGGCCAGCGTGGTGGACTATGGCCTTTACCCCTCACATTATGAGTGGGGACTTGAGCCCAGTTGTGGGACAGTTTTGGGTGGAAATCATGATGATAGGTATTTAAAGGCACAAAAACTAAAACTATAAATTTTTATGACCTGAATTCATGTCCAACAATTCACGTTGGAGCAGCGTGGTAAAGTATGGCCTGGGTTATGAGGAGAAACCCTTGCTTAATGGATGGGTGGAAGGATGTTTGTTACTCCTTCACGAAAAACAACTAAACCTTTCTGGATTCAATTTGGCACAGAGATAGAATGGAATAACACATGGCTACTTCTTATCATTGTACCTACGTCGCAGGCGGAGCCGCGAGAGAAAACTAGTAGTACCATAAATATTAAAACTAGTTTCTGACGCGCGGAAAATGCTTTCAAGAAGTAAAACTCCCAACTCATCCCGCGGGAACTTGCAACCAGAATAAAACCTATGTTCAATTTCCCGACTCGGCTCCCACTAAACTTACTTACAAAGAGCATTCTTTTAGCACCATTTTAACTCCATTTGTACCACCTTCTTCGCAGTATTATTATCGGCTTTCTCGATGCCATACCGTCTCTTGGTAATAAATGTGCTTCAGAAAGTACAAAGGAGCCAGTTATATGGAATCAATGATATTATTATCACCTGAACAAATGTAAAGACATACGCAAGAGTCTGCTTGCACATCCCATTACCGATCATCTGACTTGTTCAAACACCTGCTTCTTCCCTCTTCTAATATCTAATTACGCACTCCTCGTTCTAATATTCGAACTCCACGCTCCCAGAATATTTAACATTCTCGCTCTGTATGCTAAATGCCTATCTTGCGCCGTGCTATACTATTTTACTTTCTCTCTGCTTCCATTTATTGTTCCAGGGGACGAAATAAAATTTTAAGAATACTTGATGTGCATTTTTAATATTCGTCGCAAAAGAGTTATAAATTATTTTGTGTGTGTTAGTGGCGTAGTTTTATCAGTTTAGTAATTCAACCCTAATGCTATTGTATTACCTAAATGGACGATTTTCATTTAGTTGCCAGCTGTACCTGACGCGCGTTGCTACGCATCAACTCAAAAGCCATGTGACCAATTGATATCATTTTAGTATCAAAACCTATTCCATAAAATTCTGAATCAAGTTGCTGAAGAACTCAGTGCTCTATCTCCTACCATTTCAGAGTCCATAAAGGCAAACAAACTCACAAATAATCAAACATCCGTTTTTTGTTACATATTCATAAAATAATATCATTTACAATTAAATAAGCAACAAATAAATATCATTGGACAACTCACACACGGCCATTTGACCCCACACTAAGCGTTAGCTCGTACTACGGTGATCAGATAACTGATAAATATACATATATTTTTTAAATATATACTTGTATAGATGTTTACAACTAGACACACAGAAAGGTTTGACCTGGATGAGAATCAAACCTACGACCTTCGGTGTAGTAGTCAGGTTCACTAACCACTAGACCAACCGGCCTGTCTACATTAAAAATATAATTATAAAATATCATAAAAAATAATTATCAAATTGAACCACCATAATATAAGAAGTAGGTCACAATTCTTCATCATTATGAACCAAGATCCACCGGACCGTCAGGGCAGGTGTCTGTGGAAGATTGTTCTACATTCAATTTACCTTCAATCAATAAAATTCAGATTACAATTGGTTCATCATTCAATTGTGAATGCTGCGTCCAAATATAACAGCAGTCTTTGTTCCTCAGCACTTTATACTTGTCTCAAAGAGATTCATGGACCAACTAGTTCCGGCCCGCAGCTTCGCCCACGTGATATGCCGGTAAGTATTTCAGACTATAATCTATCTCTGTGCCAGATTTCATTCGGATCCGTTCAGCAGTCTTTTAGTGAAGGAGTAACAAACATCCATCCATCCTCACGAACTTTCACGTCTATAATACAGTGGTATTAGGAAGATGATTCAAAGATGCCCATAAACATTATGAGATGTGTGTTGACAATTCTGGTCTGCTGTTGCCATCGAGTGGAACATTTGTTAGATAGCTTATAACACCTTTTATTAACTTTCTATATATTAGTGTTTCACCACTATCCCACCTGATGATAAGTGGCGATGATATGTGTCATAGATGGTAAAGCGCACTAATTTTGTAATAGCCTATTCGCTGTTGACTTGAAGGTACTTAAATTGTAATCGAACGGAAACACTGACGCTGGCAACTTATTCCAGTCCTTAGTGGTGCGTATGATGAAAGAGGATGTAAACTATTATTATTAGAACATAACATTATTATTCAGTAATAACTAGAAATCCTGTCTGCGGTTGAAATTAGTTCAATTTAAAAATATAGTTTCATTGACAGTGCTGAAATGACAAGTGCCATTTATATCAAGTGCACAGTAAAGTGTGTATTGTTTTATTTTATACTTAATGTATCTCGAATGCATTTTATATAAAATAATGGCTGTCTGTACTCAGTCTCCACGTAAATTTTAACTGTGCCAAATTTCATAGTCCTTCGACTGCGTAAATTTCGTAGGAAGGGTTAAAAAGTTTCACGTATTAATATATATGTAGATTACACTGGCTATCGCTATTGCCAAAACAAAACTTGAACGCGTGGGTACCTCGGAGGACACATAAATATCTGTATAACTGCTACGTAAGAAAAAGCTGCGGCTAAGAGTTGAACCCGAGACTACTCGTAGGCAGTCACTAAAAACTGGGACTGTTCAAGTTATAAAAATACTTTTTCATTCGTGTTCTAACTCTCCTAACTCCAAAAAAAAAATAATCAGCGCTTCCGTGCTTGGGAGGGCACGTACAGGCGTTGGTGCTAGATTTTATCCTTAGACAACAATCGTTAAGCCTAGTCAGTGGCCTTGGGGCGCCATTAAAACTCAGCGACAACCAACACTTGTGTTGGCCACTGACACGGTCACCAACTCGCTTTGGAGCAGCGTGGTGGTGTATACTTTAGGTTTCCTCCTAGCATGAGGACAGCAGAGTAGTGGTAATATGAGCTTGGCTGTAGTGGGCCATCTATGGGCTGAAGTCAACACCCTACAACTTATCAAAAGCGTAAACGTCATAACATTAAGGCGAGATAACATCTGTACAATATCGACTCTGTTACAGGTCCGTCCCGAATACGTTTCCGTC
Source organism: Asbolis capucinus (assembly GCA_018249125.1). Lineage (NCBI taxonomy): Eukaryota > Metazoa > Arthropoda > Insecta > Lepidoptera > Hesperiidae > Asbolis > Asbolis capucinus. Next base: position 7,239 of record DWJZ01008495.1, read on the forward strand.
CTTTTTCTTTTAATTTATGAACCGGAAATGGGACCATCTGCACGGTGACGTCACAACCCTTGTCACGGTGTCCGCGGACAGTTCAAGACAACTCTCCTTGTGAGATGTCATCCCTTTTTTATTTAAGAAGGATGGACCAGATCGATTTTGACGGGCATGGAACAAGTCATACTAATATTATAATCTATCATCCTCTTTCATCATACGTACCGCCAAGGACTGGAATAAGTTGTCAGCGTCAGTGTTTCCGTTCGATTATAATTTGTCTTCAACTCAAGGCTATTACTAAATTAGTGCACTATACCATCTAAGACCACATGGTCACCTATCATCAGGTGATCAGTCAATCACTATTTTATAGAAAAAAAAAACTGTTTCGATCGCCTGCAATCGAAACAAGTCGCCTCACTTCCCTTCATGTACTATATATTGATGATAAAAACTACTAACTTTACACTGTAGTGACGTACTACGACGACTAACGACTCAGAGCTCACAGACTAGTGCTGTTCCGTGTTACTGCGCGTCGATGTGATGCAAGTGGTCGCCGGCACGGACGGTGCTCCTCGTGTCGTTGGCAAAGTGGAAACAAACTTTTGATGACTTCATTCATTTTGCACTTCAGCTTCGTTATGGAATAGTTATAGATTTAAGGTATGTACATTATTTATTCGCTTATATCTCGACGTATGTAGATTGTAAATAATCAGTGACGTTTTGTAGAAATGACGCGGTCGGCAGGTCATTGACCGCTAATGCCAAAAAAATCATGAAAAGACATGTCATGCTTCGGAAGACACGTAAAACTGTAACCGCGTCGATGAGATATATCAAAAGCAGTCAGGCGGCTTCGATCAACAATACAACTAGGTGTCGTGTCAGCGACAGCGTCTGGACTCATACCAACTCACTTGAAATGTGAGCTAGTATTTTGTTTAGTTCATTTCAAACAGCCAACACATAAATATGTTTCCGCATAAAAGTAGCTTTGTTTTTTCTCAAGTTCTATTCTGTACCAAAAAAAATTAAAATCATTAAAATCGGTTCAGTAGTTTATGCGTGAAAAAGTAACAGAAAGGCAGACACACCGCACACGGACTGACAAACAAAGGATTTTGACTAATATTTTAAATTTGTTAATAGTTTTTGTATCACACCTCGTATTATACTACTAGCAATAATTCTAACAACTCCCTCCATTGTGTAGCCCGGCCGACTATTCACAAGCCACTATGCTGTAGGCGCTTCAATATTCCAATAGAGATTTAGTAACTGAATGAACCAGTGTCCTGTGGTCCCGCTGTACACACAAACACTCCAACAACACAGTACATTTCAAACTGGGTCAGAGATGCTTTCGTAGCAGTACGAATTATTTATATCAGTACGACCAACTTACAGAGTTAAAATTAAAGACAAATTATTTATTCAATTGTTGGTAGTCACAACTCACTATAAAAGTGAAATTTAAAAAATGATAATTATATGTACTATTATATTTTCGCTATCTTCGCCCGCGTGTAGATAGCCTATGTGTTATTGCAGACTGTAATCTATCCCTGTGTAAATCCAAATCTCATTCAGATCTGTTGAGTCATTTTTTCGTGAAGCAAACAGCCATCCATCCATCCTCACAAACATTAGCATTTACAATATTAGTAGGAAGATACAACTTTATTTCTACTACTGACATGCTTGTAAACCGAGAAATCTCTGGTTTGATTCTCGGCCGTGATCGACAGATGCGATAGATGAATGTTTGTTCCTCGGTTATGACTGTAATTTGTTCCGTATGATAGATATTTATGTATGTATGTATCTGTACGCTTTTTGTTTGCAAACGCACAGGTTGCCAAGCTCGTTTGTTCCCGGGTGGAATGCGGACACACATAATGACAGAATCGATCGAAGATTGACTGTAAAATATTATCCCACCATATACATCGGCCATCTGTTGAGCCACTAAAGAATTCGTTGTTAAGTCGGATCTCATTGGATCTCTGTGCGATCAATGCCTTCACATAGCACAGATTCTCGATGAGTTCGTGTATAAAACTACAGACTACCGATCCGGTCCTACGATAGTAATAGAAGGTTGTACTAGACATCAAACAAACTGCCGTCTATCGTATCAAATAACAGGCATGTGGAGGGCCGACTTGCTCTATAGGTGCTGACGGTATCTCTATTATCTACGTAAAGGAATTTTAAGAATAGGTAACTTTAATGGGTAGGACGAGACATTTGTCGGTTTCCAACAGATAAAGGGTCGGCTTTCAGTTCTTTGAAAGTGTTAACACTACATAGTTTATCAATAACCGACACTCGCTGCATTTCTTATACAAATCGTTTCTATTATGTTGATCAGTATTATGAACAAGTTTGAGAGACAAACTTAAACCACATCAACGTAATTCGCTCCCGCTCAATTCGTTGTCTTTCTCTAGGCTCTCTATCTTCTGGCCAACCTCCTTCAGAGTGATGGACTCCCTGATCGCGAACAATAATTCTTTTGGTGTTTAGCTCGTGTTCTGATACGCAGATGGAAGATGTGTTTCATAATTGACTGGATTGCGAAGGCAATGAAGTTTCTGCTCTGTTACATTGGAGATGATGCTGTCCAATAATACTGTGAGGGTTCCGCAATACATGGTCCGTCACGAAATTTTCACGTATTTTTTTATATAAATAAATCAAACTTGGACCTTTTTTACCGATTTGTAAATATTATTGTAAAGAGCGAATTTACATAAAGAGTAAAGAAAAGTACCCGTAAAGAGCGAATTTACATTTTCAATAGCTTTTCAATTTTAGTTTTCAGCTAAAGGTTTATTTACAAAATAACAAAGAAATCAATTATTCTCACAAATACGAACAATTCAGGTGAAATCAAAAAGGCAAAAATAGATTGAGCAAAACTTTATTACGTAACTGATGGTTAGACACTTTATATATTGAATTTTCAAATCGCAGCAACTCGCCCGCGGTGGCGCAGTAAAACTATTTTAATGCTATCTTTAGCTTAGAGTTGAGTAAGCAGTTTAGGCGAGGTTGCCGATGGTGGTGTTCACTAGAACGATTCACTGATATAGGAACTGAAATATGCTGTTTACCCGTCTTTCTTTCGTTTATTTTGTCTACAAACTAATAAATTCCTTTTTCTTCGTTTCATTTTAAATCTGTAAAATCTATTTTATTTGACGAAAGCGAAAGTGTTAACATTCATGGAAATTTATCTACTTCCTTACTTACTACTTGAAAATTTAACTATCTCCATGTTTAAAATGTAGTACTTACCTTTAACTTTACGAAAATTCCCAGTTTATTATTAATTTAAGAGTTATGTACAATATTCCATTTCCACGTAGATTTTACGATTAGATCCGACAAATTGAAACTCGTATACGACGGAACAAATCGCAAGTCCATTCCCCAGAAGGCATGCTCGTAAAAAAATCATAAAGTTCCCATTTTGCTTTTGCCATTCAGGTCACGAACAGACGCAAGCTCGTTCTTTTTTGTTTTTATAAGCACGTAATCTGTGATTTTTGTTGTGCGGCCTGGCCCGCAACACATGGCCGTGATAAATCGCTGTATCTTGCCCGCTTGGGGGAAATATTATGAAAAATTGATCTCGACACCCGCCGATGTGCCGTCTTTTGTTACAAAAATTGTACTAGTCTTGAAAAATAGAACACATCGAAAATACAAGGCATTATGTTATAATCTTATACAACATTATTTTGATGAAATAAAACAGTGTTATGACAGCTTATTTTTACCAACAAAACCTTTGGTATATCTTATTCTGTTCACGATGTAAAAATATTAGAAAAAGAAAATGCAATATATTTACGTCTCTGTGATGCCTGTGCTGTATGTAAGCCTAATTAATATTTTTTTCATTTCTCTGAAATGTCAATTGAATTTACAATATGGCTCACGTTTCTATTAATTTTTTTTAATATTTATTAATGGAATAAGTTGTCACGTCGGTAATTCCGCTTGATTATAATGTGAATGTCTTCAAGTTAAGAGTGAATAGGCTTTTACTAAGTCAGTGCGCGTCACCACCAAAGACT